>CABHPR010141822.1:68513-83318 GCA_902168415.1 Peromyscus melanophrys
ATTATTATTATTATTATTATTATTATTATTATTATTATTATTATTATTTGTATTTCCATCCATTTGCCTGCAAATTTAAAGATTGTGGGTCTTTTACCATGAGATCATTGGCCACTGGTCCACAAGGGTGGAACAAGCAGAAGTGGGAAACAGAGTTCAGATGGTATTCAATATAACAGATAGCCCTCCAGGAGATGACTTCAGTGAGACAACTCAAATTTATTCCAGAGTATAGGAACTATATAGGATTGGGAAGCCTGGGGACAAACCCTAATTTGAATTAAGTGGCATGCTCCTATCATATAGCTGGATTAGTGGAAGCATTGCCCTATCAAAATGGCTAGAGCATTAACATAATTATCATTTGGGCATCAGGGGAAGAATGTTTTCAGGGAACTATGTCAAGGGTCTTCCTTGAGGAAAGTCAGACAACCTCACCTAGAGACATCTTTCAAATAAGGGCAGGTAGAGAGGTAGAAGCCTTGCTGAGAAGGGAGCCCTTGATTTTTTCAAGTTTAGAGAGGTTTTCAGTCCATGATAGACTGCAATCTCTGATAAACAAGGCCTCCAAAGAAAAGATGGCTATTTTTTAAACAGTTGAGTAACACTCCATTGTATAAAAATACCACATTTACTTTATCCATTCTTTGGTTGAGGGGCATCATGCTTGTATTCAGGTTCTGGCTATTAAAATAAAGCTGCTATGAACATAGTTGTGAATATATCCTTTTGGTAGGATGAGCATATTTTGGGTATATGTTCATGAGTGGTATAGCTGGGTCTTGAAGTGAACTGATAATCTTCTGAGGAAATGCCATACTAATTTCCATAGTTGCTGAACAAGATTGCACTCCCATCAGCAATGGATGCATGTTCTCCTTGCTCCACATCCTGGCCAGAACTTGTTATTGTTCTTAGCCATTCTTACAGGTGTAAGATATAATCATAAAGTACTTTTGATTTGCAATTCCCTAATAGCTAAAGATGTTGAACATTTTTAAGTGTTTCTCAGCCATTTTAGATTCTGCTATTGAAAATTCTCTGTTTAGATTTGTACTCCATTTTGAAAATTGAATTGTTTGGTTTTTTGATGCCTGTTTTCTTGGGTTCTTAATATTTTTTGGATATTAGCCCTGCATGGGATGTGGAGTTGGTGAAAATATTTTCCCATTTTGTAGGATGGTGTATGTTGTTGAATATTATTTTAAGATACATTATATTTGTTTATGCTGTGGAACATTTCTTTAATGATGCAAAGATATGTTACATTCTTTTATGTTGCATTTGTTTAACTGTGAAGCTGTGTTACTGTGCATGCCTAAAACACCTGATGGTCTAATAAATAGCTGAATGATGAATAGCAAGGCAGGAGAATGAATAGGTGGGGCTGGCAGGCAGAGAGAATAAATAGAAGGAGAAAATCTGGGAAAAAAAGAATAAAGAGCAAGAGAACAAAGAGAGGAAGATTTCAGGGGCTAGCCACCCAGCCACCCTACTACACAGTCAGGTATGGAGTAAGGAGAAAAGAAATGTATATAGGAATAGAGAAAGATAAAAGCCCCAAGGCCATAGGTAGATTGTGTAATTTAAGTTAAGGGAAGCTGGCAAGAAAAAACAAGCTAAGCTAAGGATGGACTTTTTTTAAGTAAGAATTAGCCTACCTATGTGATTGACTTGGGATCTGGTGGTGGTCCCCTCCAAAGAACAAAAAGCCAAAAGAGAAAAAAAAAACAAACAACCCACAACAGCTGTTTTGTTCCATTTATCAATTGTCAGTCTTAATGCTGATGCTATTGGTGTACTGTTTAGAAATTTGTCTCCTGTGCCAACACATTCAAGGTTGTTCCCTACTTTCTCCAATGTAAAGTTCAATGTGTCTGGTTTTAGGTTGATGTCTTTGATCCAATTGGACTTGAGTTTTATGCAGGGTGAACATTCTCTGAAAATTACCACATACTCAGTAACAAAGCAAGTCTTGACAGATACAATAAAAGTGAATTAAGCCCTTGCATCCTATCAGACAACCAGTGATTAAAACTAGAGTTCAACAACAGAAAGAGCAGAAAGCCTACAAACTCATGAAAACTGCTAAATTCCCTACTGAATGCCTATTGGGTGACACAAAGTGCTTGGATTGAATTTTTATAGTATGATAGCAGTCAGTGCCTACAAATTAACTCAGTGTTTAGTTCAATGCAGAATACTAGAACAAATATAACAGATCTTAGAGAGAGTAAAACCATTAAAATTTTAACTACATATTTTCCATGAGTAATCATCAGATAGTTTCAAGAAAAAATATTTTATATTGCAGTGGGTTATTTTTGCATTGTAAAAGGTAAATGCCACCATAGAGTTCTCTCCCAAGATGTCTTATATCCTTAAGTGAGAAAGAAGGAAGATGCATGAAGGAAAAAAATTATAGCCAGAATAAAAGAGTCTAATTGCTGGATCAATGTCTCTGAAGCAGAAGAAATTGGTACAAAAATGTTCTTCTGTACAGGTTTAACCTTTAGAATCTCAGGTGAAGTTTTTCTCAAAATTGGTACTGTTTTTACAAATTATCAAGTAATATGCAGTTTACTAGGAAGTTACACTCAAAGGAAAATTCCTATATTTTAGGATTTTTAAAAAAATTATGCTATTTATCAATTGTTGAATTGATCATTTATTTGTGTTGTGATTTCAAATATAATGCACACTATCATAGAATTAGATCTTGTCCACCAGAGTATATGTTTATTTCCTCACTTGCTAACTCTACACAAAATACTGACTGGCATAAAGTCATGCTGACCACAGTTGTGTTGCATTTTCTTCTAAGAAATTTAAACATTGAATAGAGTATCCATAGGCCCCATGCTAAGTTAATAAAGATATAAAGAATGTATTTCAAAAAAACAACTAATGTATGACACAGAGTTTATGCCAAACACAAAAGTTGTTCTGTTGATTCTTTGATCCTTCTGAGATGCACAGTAAGACTCAGGAATTGATCATGTATATATAATGAAAGAATGTAATCCCACATACATCATACTAACAAGTGTGCTGACCATTCTGATGAGGGCTACACCTTTAAATTCAGAAGTTTTAGAATATATTACAAAAATTCAGAAACAGCTCATACATTTACTAAGAATCAACCAAATGTGCAAGTTTACAAAAACAGAAAAAGAAAAACACCCCTTAAGTTTGGATAGAGCTAAATTCGAAATTCTAAAAGTTACATGTATTTTGTCAATGTGTATTAAAACACTGACATTACAAAACCTCCAGTTTTATTTTTTGCACTACCTATCTTTTCTGTGTTTTTTTTAGTGTATATTTATTGCATATTGAAAAACCTAGCATTTTCAATCATTTCTATTCTACAGAAAGCTCTTGATCACAACTAATAATGTTTTTTTCCTCATTGTTATAACATTTTAGCAATTTAAAGAGATATTCATGACGCTCCAAAAGACAAGTACTTCAGTTTTTGATGTACATTGCCATTTTCATTTTATCTTAGTGTTTGGTTTTCAACCTCACAGAAGATCACACTCTTTACTATCTATGCATTCTTCTACATTCTGAGAGAGATAGATGGCCTCTACAATTAAGGTAATATGCTAAAAGCTGAATTATACCTCAAAATTCAACTGTAAGTTTTTCTAGGAAATCAAAATTAAGAACTGGCCAGAGACAGAGACACAGAGTAAAGGGAGAAGGAGAAAGAGAGGGAGAGGAAAATTATGAGGTGGAAGTTTGAGGGAGAAAGAGAGAGAGAGAGAGAGACAGAGACAGACAGAGAAGTTCACAGAGAGAAAGAAATGTAATGTTCTTTGCATTAAATGAGCAATATTGCTACTACTGAGTTATTATCATCAGTGGCTTTATTTTAAGCAGCATTTCTCAATTCTACTATTACTTCTTCTCCAGAGATCTGCATTATTCTAATTTCATACTGTAAAAGGCTATATTGAAGACATAATCAATATTGGATTTGTTATGATACTTAAAACATTTGAATTCTAATAAACTGTCAAATGATATGAAGTATAAGGCATCAGTTCCAAAGACTTTTTCCCTTAAACATCTAGATAATGAAAAGTTTTATACATACAAGCTCTGTAACCTGTTATAAATGCTTGGTTCTTTGTATTGAATAAAGAGCCATAGGTTGTATATCATAGAATGGGCATAGTCGTGTGGAATGAGACTAATTATAAAAATTAAGTGTGTGTTTCTTAGTGAGTAAACAGCCAGTGAAGGCATTATTATGAGTTATCATTTGGCTTTAAACATTCCAATGTACTGGCATCCTTGCCTTAAAGTTAAAAATTTAAATATCCATCAGTTGTTATGTATATCTATAGGGAAGGTTTTGTAATGCAGGCTGATATGGGCTAAGGACATTATGGTCTGACTCAGCTGTGATATCTATCAACTAGAATACCAACTTGCCCGGTAAGTTGTGACCATTGATGTAATGGTTGCATGCTGTTTTACAGGTAAACAGACAGAATTTGGGTGCTTGTTCTGTAAGAGATAATCCATGCCTAATAAGTAAAGCTAGTCCAAAATTTATAAGAAGTCTTATGGGTCTTGTGGAAGCCTAAGACAACTGCTTACCTTAATTGACATAGCATCAAACTACCTGCTAAATATCTGTGTTTTACCCATAGGCAAAGGTTACCCTCAGCCTTAAACAGAATAGATTTTCCCCACATTTAGTATAAATAAAATTGATATAAATTTAGTGAAATATAAGTGAATGTAAATGAAGGTGAAAACTCATGGCTGCACAAGATGTTGAGAAAAAAGGACCATTTTCAAGGCTAGACAAGACATTTATATTCTCCATATATAACTCAGGGATGTTGTGAAAGAAAAGGCTGAAAGATCATAGAGTTGAAGGATTGGGACAGGGCCCTAGCAATACCATTTTCCAAGCAGACCAGGGACATGGGAACCACATATTCACAGCAGCTCTATGTCTATAGAAGTCTTTTTCTCCTAACAGGCAACTATGGAGAGAGAAATGACCAACAGGGCCCTACCACATATTGTTGATATGTTTGCAACTTACAGATTATGATGGGGTGGGACACATGGTCTCAACTTGTATATCCACTGGTGAGGCCACCAGAATCTGATGGTTAATTTCAAGCATAAGATCACACAATTAGCAATGATTTAAGTCTGTTGGACACACATAATTAAAAAAGGACAAATCTCTTAAAAATCCAATGCAGTACAAAATGCACAATATTCTTCAATCTATTAAAATTATTAATGTGAATATTAAAAATATAACATGAAAATATAGGCAATGATAAGTGGCACACTTTTTGAGAATTTATATAAACTTATCTACATTCTTAAACTCTAAAAAAAATCTTAAAAATACTATGAGCATAATGTGATTATGAAATTAACCTATTTAGAGAGCCAAATTAGAATATATATATATATATATGAACATAAAAGATACATATTTAACTAATAATGTGGTAGTAGATTATTTTAAAATTAACAAATATTTTGGTGTACTTTCTCTATAACACACAGATGGCAAGCCCAGCACCACTTTGAGATCTTTGGCAGCAGTTAACTCTGCAGCTCACACATGATTGAGCCTGTATGATAATGAGTATTCAGAGATAGGTAATGCCTGGGAGGGGCTCACCAACCTAAGACAGAGCACCTGTGTGGCCTGGGCAGGCGTCTCCATGATGGGTAAGGTGACCTGCTGACATCCCACACAACCTAAGTCAGAAGCTCATTTTTTAGTAAAAGGGGGACCTGTAGGGCCCTGGCCCCTGTTCTGGGTAACTGTTGCCTTGCTTGTGGACCTTGACCTTGATATCCTCCCTATGCTAATTCTCTGCCAGGTTCCACCCTCCTGAATGCTTAAGGGAAGTTCCTTGTCTGTGTATCTTGCATAACGGGTGTTAACAGCTTAGATGTAAGATTGTAAAACATCAGTAGCGAACTTCTGCCCTCTGGGGTTCTGCCATTGCGCTGTAAGCCTGTATTTAAGACCTCTTCCCTCCTTCAATAAATGGCATTCAGCATTAAAAAAAATAGAGAATAAAGACAAAAAAAGATTTTGAAAGTTTTCATAATAAACAACTCATAAATGTAAGAGGAAATAAAATTACTTGTCTAAGTTAAATATCTATAAATATATGTTTGTATTGAAATATAATGGTATTCCATTAGTCTCTGTAATGTTTGTGTTTTTATATGCAGGAATGGGGATTTAATTTTAAATGTGAGAAAATGATAGTTTTCATTGCCATACTCAAACTATTAATTAACTATGTATATGCATTGCTAATATATTTTCAAATGTACACTTTTTTACAAGCAATATAGTTCCTTTCTTTCACTTTGGGTTTTATAAAGCCACTGGCACATATCCAAAATATGCTTGACCTAGAAGTTAAAGGATCTGGAGTAAAATACCACAAGTAGTGCTGTTATTCTCATGTTTTACTGCTTTTCACACACACACAAAAACAGCTATGATTTTTAGACATTTTTATGGGCATATCCTTCAGGTTCTGATCTGTTATTAGATTAAGAAATGTGATTATTTAGTAAATGTACCATGTAATGCTGGTACATATGGCAAATGGACCACTATTCAGAATACAAATACTCAAATTCTAGTTTTTCATTTGAAGAAACCAGTAGTCTTTGCTGCACAAATATTTTTATTTCTATCTAGAAGATACCCTTTAGATATAGTTATGAATTTTAAGGTTTATATTTAGAATACTATAATAAAAATATCTACTTTTGCTATTGAAGGCATTAATGATATTTTAAATACTGAAACATGTGTGCCCTGAATTATTACACATTTCTAATTACTTAAGCCATTCAATCTTATGATGAATAATGTTGCATTTACTTTGCATTTGCTATCATAAAAACAAATCTAAACAGAGGACATGGCAACACATGCCAGTAAATCTACAAGCTAGGACACTGGGTAGAAAGATTGCCATTTCAAGGCCAGCCTACAGTATATAGGGATGTTGAGGCTAATTTGGGATACACAGTAATGACATTTGGTGCACAAATGAAGAAACAAAAGAGTACTGATAAAATTAAATACATAAATTGAAAATTATTTATACATCATAATTATTAACAAAGTAAATATTTTTATTTTTTACAATTCTAGAATATCCATCTATTTCAATATGCATGTCTTGCTGATCAAAGATGTGACTTTATGGTGGTTTGCTGCTTTTTTGCAAGTGCATTTAATGCTATCCTTTGTGCAATATAAATGATTCTCTTTGTGTATTATTTCAGATGATCCCCAGATTGGTTGAAAAAGAGTATACAAACACTATAGTAACTTCTATCTGAACATTTCTTTAACCAAATATATTGAAAAATATTTTATTAAAGTGGCTCACAGCATAAAAGAAAGATACAATGCATATACATACACAAATACACATTTTGTTCTTGTATTTTTATGTGGATAAATTCAAATTGGTTCTTGGAATATATAGTATGAACTATGCATAATAAGGTATTTTTAATTAAATACTGCCAATGAAGAAAATTGGACTGAAAGAATAAAACTGGAACTAATATCAAAAATAATCAGAAAAACAGAATGGTAAGTAATGTCAAATGTTGGAGATATATTTATGGACAAATATAATGAACTATGGCTTGTGGAATGAAGTCATTGGATGACATTTGAATTTATTGCTTTATCAAAATTACAGTATGTGCTACCCAACTCTGCCCCAGTTACTGGCCAGCAGGGAAAATTCCTGTGGGCAGCCCCCCCCCACTAAGAACCCCCCATAGGACCCTGCAATCAACAAGACACATGCCATACCCCAATACCCATTCACCCCAGTAACTTCCTGAGTCACAGAATCTGCCAACTCTCATTGGACCAAGAGGTGAGTGACTCTTCTCCCACCCAGAGATTCCAGCCTATAGGACCCAGGCTGTGGGACACAGCCAGTCCATAGGAACTCCTATGCAACTCTGCCCCAGTTGCTGCTCAGCAGGGAAAACTGCTGTGGGCAAGCTCCCCCACCAAAACCCCACACTGGACCTTGCAATCTACAAGATCCACACTTTACCCCAATATACCCCAATACCTACTTATCTGTGACCCCAGTAACTTCCTGAGACAAGGAATCTACCAGTTCTCATTGGACCACAAGTGGCTACACAGAATCTGCCAGCTCTCATTGGACCAAGAGAGGCTTCCTGAGACATAGAATCCATCAGCTCTGACTGGACCAAGAGCCCTGAAAAGACCAAGAGTGGCTCCCTGAGCCACAGAATCAGCTAGCTCAGATTGGACCAAGAGCAGCTCCGTGAGATAAAGAAACTGCCAGCTCCAATTAGACCAAGAGCTAAGATTGGACCCAGAGGGTCCCCCTGAGACACAGACACAACAAACACAGAATGAACCAACAGCAGCTCGTTCAGAAACAGGTACCTCTTGAACTTATTGGAGGAAGAGATGGGTAGATGTCAGTGCAAAAATACATACAACAACATAAATTGCAATATGGCATCACCAGAACTTAGCTCTTCTACAACAGCAAGACCTGAGCATTACAATGTAGAAGAACAGAAGAAAGCAACCTTAAAAATAACTTCATGAAGATGCTAGAGGTCTTTGAAGAAGAAAGGAAAAAATCCCTTAAAGAAATTGAGGAAAAGACAAACAAAAAATTTGAAGAAATTAATAAATCCTTTAAAGAAAGCCAAGAAAACCATGGAAAAGCAATGAAACGTGTGAAGGAAACAGTTCAAGACCTGAAAAGTGAAATAGAAACAATGAAGAAGATACAAACAGAGGAATGCTGGAAACAGAAAATCTGAGTAAACGAACAGGAAAAACAGACACAAGCATAACCAACAGAATACAAGAAATGGAAGAGAGAATCTCTGAGGTAGAGGAAACAATAGAGGAAATAGAATCATCAATCCAAAAAAAAAAAAAAAAAACACCTAGCCAAAAGGTAATAACACAAAATGTTCAGAAAACCTGTGACACCATGAAAAGACCAAGTCTAAGAGTAATAGGGATAGAAGAAGAAGAAGAATACCAACGCAAAGGCACAAAAAATATATTCAACAAAATCATAGAAAAAAGCTTTACCAACTTAAAGAAGGAAATACCTATGAAGATACAAATAACTTATAGAACACCAAATAAACTAGACCCTCCCCCCAAAAAAGTCCCCTAACCACGTAATAATTAAACTACTAAACATACAGAATATAGAAAGAATATTAAGGCCAAGTGCCTTATCAAGGCAGACCCATCAAAATAACACCTGATTTCTCAATGGAGACTTTGAAAGCCTGAAGGTCCTAGACAGATGTAATGCAGACATTAAAAGACCATGGATGCCAGCCTAGACTAATATACCCAGCAAAACTTTCATTCACCATAGATGGAGTAAACAAGACATTCCAAGGCAAAACCAGATTTAAACAATACCTATCCACAAATCCAGCTCTACAGAAAACACTAGAAGGAAAATTACAACCTAAGGAAGTCAGATACACCCTCAAAAACACAGGCAATAGATAATACCACAGCAGTAAACCCCAAAGAAGAGAAGTACACACACACTACCACCAAAAGATAACAGGAATGAACAATCACTGTTCAATAATATCCCTTAATATCAATGGACTTAATTCACCTATAAAAAGACACAGGCTAACAGAATGGATATGAAAGCAGGATCCATCTTTCTGCTGCATACAAGAGACACACCTCAAATTCAAAGATAGACACTACCTCAGAGTAAAAGGCTGGGAAAAGACTTTCCAATCAAATTGACTTAAGAAGCAAACTGATATAGCTATCCTAATATCTAACAAAATAGACTTAAAACTAAAATCAATCAAAAGAGATCAAGAAGGACATTACATATTCATCACAAGAAAGATCGAGCAAGATGAAGTTTCAATTCTGAACATTTATACCCCAAATACAAAGGCACCCACATATGTAAAGGAAACATTACTAAAGCTTAAATCACATATCAAATCCCACACATTAATAGTGGGAGACTTCAACAGCCCACTCTCACCACAGGACAAATTGGCCAGCTTGAAATTTAATAGAGAAATAAGGGACCTAACAAATATTATGACCCAAATGGTCTTAACTGATATCCACAGAACATTCTACCGTAACGAAATATATACAACTTCTCCTCAGCACCCCATTAAACCTTCTCTAAAATCAACCACATACTAGGTCACAGCAAATCTCAACACACACACACACACACACACACACACACACACACACACATATATATATATATATATATATATATATATATATATAAGATTGGAATAACCCCCTGTATTCTATAGGACCACCATGGCTTAAAGTTAGATTTCAACAACAACAAAAATTACAGAATGCCTACAATCTCCTGGAATTCAATAATGCTCAGCTGATTCACCAATCGGTCAAGGGAGAAATGAAGAAATTAAATACTTCCTAGAATTCAATGAAAATGAATGTACTACATACCCAAACTTATGGGACACTATGAAAGCAGTGCTAAGAGGGAAATTCATAGCGCTAAACACCCACATAAAGAAGTTGAAGAAACCTCACACTAGTGACTTAACAGCACACCTAAAAGCTCTAGAACAAAAAAAGCAAAGACATCAAGGAGGAATAGATGCCAGGAAATAATCAAATTGAGAGCTGAAATCAATAAAATAGAAACAAAGAGAACAATACAAAGAATCAATGAAACAAAGAGTTGAGTCTTTGAGAAAATCAACAAGATAGACAAGTCCTAAGCCAAAGTAACCAAAAGGCAGAAAGAGAGCATCCAAATTAACCAAATCAGAAATGAAAAGGGAAACATAACAACAGACAATGAGGAAATCCAGAGAATCAAAAGGATCATACTTCAAAAACCTGAACTCCACAAAATTGGAAAATCTAAAAGAAATGGATAATTTTCTGGATAGGTACCACATACCAAAGTTAAATCAAGACCAGATAAACAATTTAAATAGACCAATAACCCCTAAGGAAATAGTAACAGTTATTGAAAGTCTCCCAACCAAAAAAAAAATCCCAGGACCAGATGGTTTCAATGCAGAATTCTACCAGATTTTCAAAGAAGAGTTAATACCATTACTCTTTAAATTGTTCCACACAATAGAAACAGAAGGAATATTACCAAACTCCTTCTATGAGGCTACAATTACTCTGATTTCCAAGCCACACAAAGATGCAACAAAGAAAGAGAATTATAGACCAATCTCCCTCATGAACATTGACCCAAAAATACTTAGTAAAATATTGGCAAAAAAATTCCTAAAACACATAAAGAAAATGATCCACCATGATCAAGTAGGCTTCATCCCAGGGATGCAAGGGTGGTTCAACATACTAAAATCTGTCAACATAATCCACCATATAAACAAACTGAAAGAAAAAAATCACATGATCATTTCATTAGAAGCTGAAAAGTTCTTTGACAAAATCCAACTCCCCTTCATGATATAGGTCTCAGAAAAATCAGGAATAAAAGAAACATACTTAAACATAGTAAAGGCAATTCACAATTAGTCAGCAGCCAACATCATATTAAATGGAGAGAAACTCAAAGTGATTCCACTAAAATTAGGAACAAGACAAGGCTGTCCACTCACCTCATATTTATTCATTATAACACCTGAAGTTCTAGCTACAGCAATAAGACAACAAAAGGAGACCAAGGGGATACAAATTGGAAAGGGAGAAGTTAAACTTTTACTATTTGAAGATGATATGATAATATACATAAGTGACTATAAAAACTCTACCAGGGAACTCCTACAACTAATAAACACCTTCATTAAAGTGGCAGGACACAAGATTAACTCAAAAATATCAGTAAACCTCCTATATACAAAAGGTAAACGGGCTGAGAAAGAAATCAGAGAAATATCACCCTTTACAATAGCCACAAATAATATAAAATAACTTGGAGTAACTCTAAGTAAGTGAAAGATATGTATGATAAGAACTTTAAGTCCCTGAGGAAAGACATTGAAGAAGATATCAGAAAATGGAAAGATCTCCCATGCTCATGGATAGACAGGATTAACATAGTAAAAGTGGTAATCTTACCAAAAGCAATCTACAGATTCAATGTAATCCCCATCAAAATCCCAGCACAATTCTTCATAGACCTGGAAAGAACATTATTCACCTTCATTTGGAAAAACAGAAAACCTAGAATAGCTAAAACAATCTTGTACAAAAAAAAGCCACGTCTGGAGACATCACCATCCCTGATATCAAGTTCTACTATAGAGCTATAGTAATAAAAACAGATTGATGCTGGCATAAAAACAGACATGTGCAATAAAAGAATCAAATTGAAGACCCTGACATTAACCCACACACCTATGAATATCTGATTTTTGACAAAAAAGCCAAAACTATACAATGGAAAAAAGAAAGCATCTTCAACAAATGGTGCTGGCATAACTGGACCTTGATATGTAGAACACTACAAGTAGATCCATATCTATCACCATGCACAAAACTCAAGTCCAAGTGGATCAAAGACCTCAATATAAAACCAGTTACACTGAATCTGATAGAAGAGAAAATAGGAAGTAGTCTTAATTTCATTGTCACAGGAGACCACTTCCTAAATATAACACCAGTAGCACAGACACTGAGATCAACAATTAATAAATAGAACCTCCTGAAACTGAGACTCTCCTCTAAGGCAAAGGACACAATAAATAAGACAAAAGGACAGCCTACAGAATGGGAAAAGACTTTCACCAACCCCACGTCTGACAGAGAGCTGATGTCCAAAATATATAAGGAACTCAAGAAACTAGACATCAAAATAAGAACAATACAATTAAAAATAGGCTATAGAACTAAACAGTGAATTCTCAAGAGAAGAAATTGAAATGGCTAAAAGACATTTAAGGAATTGCTCAACATCCTTAGTCATCAGGGAAATGAAAATCAAAATGACTCTGAGATACCATTTTACACCTGTCAGAATGACTAAGATCAAAAGCACTGCAGACACCTTATGTTAGAGAGGATGCGGAGCAAGGGGAATACTCCTCCACTGTTGGTGGGAGTACAAACTTGTACAGCCACTTTGAAAATTAGTGTGGCAGTTTCTCAGAAAATTGGGAATGAATCTTCCTCAAGAACCAGCTATACCACTCTTGGGCATATGCTCAAGGAATGCTCAGTCATACCACATAGACACATGCTCAACTATGTTCATAGCAGTATTATTTGTAATAGCCACAACCTGGAAACAATCTAGATGCCCCTCAACTGAAGAATGGATAAAGAAAATGTGGCACATATACACAATAGAGTACTATGCAGCAGAGAAAAACAATGACATAATTTAAATTGCAGGGAAATGGACAGAACTAGAAAATATCATCCTGAGTGTGGTAACCCAGACTTAGAAGGACAAGTATGGTATGTACCCACCAAAAAGTAGATACTAGAAGTAAATCAAAGAATAAGCAGATAACAACCCACAACTCCAGAGAAGCTTTCTGACAAGGAAAATCCAAAGAGGGATGCATGGATCACCCTGTGAAGGGGAAATAGATGAGACCTCCATGAGTGAGCTGTGGTGAGGGGCAGGCAATGGAGAGTAGGAGATGGGGAATGAGAACAATAAGGGAATGGGATGATCAAGCTGGAACAGGGATGGAGTGGAAAAGCATTGAAAGATATAACATTATAGAGGGAGATATCATGAGGAGAGAGAGAAACCTGATGCTAGGGACATTGCCAGGAATCCCCAAGGATGACCCCAGCTTGGACTACTAGAAATAGTACAAAGGGTGCCTAAACTGAACTTGCTTGCCCCAGTGATCAGATTGGTGATTACCCTAACATCATCACAGAACTTTTCTCCAATGCCTGATGGAGGCAGATGCAAAGATCCACAGTCAAACACCACGCAGAGCTCCAGGAATCCAGTAGGAGAGAGAGAGGAGTGATTCTATGAGCAAGTGCATCAGGATCATGATGGATCAACCTGCAGAGACAACCAAACCAAACTAGTGGTAACTCATGAAAGTTGTATCAATGCCTGTGGAGCCTGCATGGGACTAGACTAGGCCCTCTGCATGGCAAGGCAATTTTGTAGCTTGATCTGCTTGGGAGCCCCTGGCAGTAGAATTAGAATCTATCCCTGGTGCGTGAGGGGGCTTCTTGGAGCCCACTACCTATGATGGGAATGGGACACTGTGTGCAGCCTTGAAGCAGGAGGAAGGGCTTGGATTTCCCTCTACTGGATGTGTCTCCCCATGGGAGACCTTGCCTTCTTTTAGGGGGCAGAAGGGTTGGGTTGTGGAAGAAGGCTGGAAGGTGGGAGAAAGGAAAAGGGGGATGCTGTGGGATGTTCTGTATGGCAAATGTGTAGCTCTGATTGGTCAATAAATAAAACACTGATTGGCCAGTGGCTAGGCAGGAAGTATAGGTGGGACTAACAGGAGAAAAGAACAGGAAGGTAGAAGGAGACACTGCCAGCCACCGCCAGGACAAGCAGCATGTAAAGATGCCGATAAGCCACGAGCCATGTGGCAAGGTATAGATTTATAGAAATGGATTAATTTAAGATATAAGGACAGTTAGCAAGAAGCCTGCCACGACCATACAGTTTGTAAGCAATATAAGTCTCTGTGTTTACTTGGTTGGGTCTGAGCGGCTGTGGGACTGGCAGGTAAGAGAGATTTGTCCTGACTGTGGGCCAGGCAGGAAAACTCTAGCTACAGTGG
>CABHPR010141822.1:83418-115990 GCA_902168415.1 Peromyscus melanophrys
CAGCCACCGCCAGGACAAGCAGCATGTAAAGATGCCGATAAGCCACGAGCCATGTGGCAAGGTATAGATTTATAGAAATGGATTAATTTAAGATATAAGGACAGTTAGCAAGAAGCCTGCCACGACCATACAGTTTGTAAGCAATATAAGTCTCTGTGTTTACTTGGTTGGGTCTGAGCGGCTGTGGGACTGGCAGGTAAGAGAGATTTGTCCTGACTGTGGGCCAGGCAGGAAAACTCTAGCTACAGGGGGATCTTTGATTTGTGTGTAAATGTGTAAAATGAATGAAAAAAAAAATTCTCAATAAAAAAATAGTGTAAGCTGCCCTGAGCTATTGGGAGCTCATGGACTCTGGACCCACAACACAAGAAATTTAAAAAAATAATAATAAATAGTTTAAAAAGTTTACAGTATGTTTACTAAGCAACAGTTGATGCTATGCTATCTTTGCCTTTTGGGTCAAAGCTAATGTCATCTGATGTTCACATGCAATTATTGATGAGCTTTTATGGGATAGAATGAGGACACACATTTTATGCAAACCCTGATAATTTTGCTGACCTCATTTATTTAATTCCAGTTCAACTACTTCAGCATTAATTTGTTTTATGGTTGTACTATATACTTGATTTTTCACACTTTCCATGGAAAACCTTCACTTTGAATATTTTCATTAGTATAAAATGTTATATAACCATTTCCTCTTTTTGGCAATTTGCCCCACAAATCAGGCAAACTGAAAACAAATAATTATTTTTATTTTCAGTCAATATTAGAGTGAATAATCATCGTATTATATGTGACAAGTAGGCAAACATTCAGACCTAAATATAAGATAATTGAAAATTTAAAGTAACCACTAGAGATTATTTTAAGCCATAATTACAATATTCTGTTTTATAAAAGTGAGAGGACATTTGTCCTACAAATTTGCTTTAACAACAGAAATACACAGATTTTTTTTTAAGTCTGAATACAAAATGTCACTGTTAGTCAGCTTTCTGTTACTGTAATAAACACCTGAGTGTGAAATTAGCTTATGAAGAGCAAAGGTGTGTTTTGGCTCATGTTTTGGAATTATCATTCCACAATTAATGAGATTTGCTGCTTTTAGACTTTAAATGAAGAAGAAGTCTATCACAGTGACAACAAATGATACAGAAATCCTGTTCACATCATGTCTTTTAAATGAAGGAATATGAAACCTTGAAGGACCTGGAAAATAATCCACACCAAGGATAAGTATTCGATTTCAGAAAGTATTCCTTGCCTCACATTTTTATGACTGTGTGTGGAGAATGTGTTTTCAATCAGGTTCTTGATGGTAAAGAAGTCTATTCCTGAGTTTTATCGCCTGTTTCTGATCACAGCTCTAAATTTTCACTTCCTTTTAGGGTCAAACTAAGGTCCATACCTTTGACTCTAGGACCTTTGTAGCACAATTTACATTTAAATCATTGCATGTGGATAAATGATTCTATAATATTATTAGGGTACCAACAAAAATATTGGAAACCTAAGTTTATTTTCTCATGAACAGAAACATTATAGTGGTCTAAAATCATAAATATCAATATCTATGAGTTACTCACCAAAGTGAAAGAGTAAAATGAGACCTAAGCTATTTTTTTCTGCTCTGCAACATCATTTTGTATTGCAAGGATTTGAGAATAAACATTTGAAAATATGATGACCTAATAACCTAATAATCAAAAGCATAAGTAGGAAAAGACAAAATATATGTCAAAGGAAGACAATCTAGTTACAAGCTCTGATTATATTAGTAATTTTACTAGTCAGAAAATGAGCAAAATTGTCAAACAACTTTAATAGTATTTCCTCAAAAATCACTATTCTATGTCAATATTCACATGAGAGTTTGAAGAAATATCTAAGATTCTACCTAAATTGTAGATACTACTCATGTCATTCTGAAGAACACTTACACACCAGTAAGTAGTATCATACTTTCCTCATATCTATTGAATTCATTTGGTTTAATTCTTGTAATATGGATGAAGAAATATCTTAAGTAGGAAAAGTGGGTGAAGAAAAACAGTAGAGACTTCAACTGTTATACACTGTCTTTTTGTGTGGTTTGCCCTTGATAGCTGCCATTGACATCAAGTGATATGTTTCTTGTTCTTTTATTCTGTTTCTATTGACAAGGGTTGAATGTCAGCTTTAAAAGAAACATAACCATCTATTAAGAGAGAGGGTAAAAATCTGCTTGTATTTCAAAATATTTGAGCCTATCAGAATACTATATTATGAATTCTAAAATGAAAGCAAGATACTTCCAAAATATTACTGACAAAGACCACCATCACTAAGTCTTGAAAATTTAAGGCACATTATTTTCAGAAAGAAAACATTACATTATAATGTTTTTATCATGCATGTGTTACATGTTTTTCTGGTAGAATAGTGTCATATAAAAAACTTGAATTATTTTAAAAGTCAGATGAAGTTTGATAAACAAATAAGATTAAAGCAATTGACAAATAACATGAGAATGTCATGACGGATGGGTATACAATGGTGTGAGTGCAAGTGAGAATGACCACAGAGGGAAGTAGAAAATTGTAAATGAGGATGTTGGCAGTAATCATACACTTTTGAATTTACTTGCTTTCATGAGAGCTAACACACTTTACAAGAACACTAAGATTCCCTTTTGTCTAGTGTATATTTTAGTTTCCTAACTTATGAAAGCAGAATAACAGTAGTTACTACCACATGAGTTTGCTGTGATCATACATGTGTTCATGTGTTTTTTTTTTTTTTTTTGGTTTTTTGAGACAGGGTTTCTCTGTGTAGCTTTGCCCCTTTCCTGGATCTCGCTCTGTAGACCAGGTTGGCCTCGAACTCACAGAGATCTGCCTGCCTCTGCCTCCTGAGTGCTGGGATTAAAGGCATGCGCCACCACCGCCCGGTGTGTTCATGTTTTATGTAGTTTAGTTTTCGTAGCCAATGATTTTATAACACTAATTAATACTTGATAATCACTATTCTAGGAACCTAATTTTTATTTTATTTACTTTTATAAAAATTATGTGTGTGTGTGTGTGTGTGTGTGTGTGTGTGGTGTGTATGACATATATGTTTGACATGTTTATGTGGGAGATGTAGCACTTGCTGAAGTCAGAGGACAATTTCCAGAAATTAGTTCTCTTCTTCTAATGTGGGATCTGGGGACTGAACTCAGGTTGTCTGGTTTACAAGGCAAGTTCTTTAAACAACTATTTTATGTCATTAATCTTCTAGTTAATGAGGGAGGAATTATAATTATGGCCCTTTCACAGGTAAGAAAATGTAGCAGAGATTGCCATGGTATCTCGAATCAAAGCCACAAATATGGTTAAGTAATATTAAAATAGTACCAGTTGTTCCATAAGCATTAATTGTGACTAGTATTGCTATTGCTCAATGAAGTATAATAACAACTTTTATAATTTCCATATAATATTCCTCAATTTGTAGAAAACATTGATTATATTGTGAACAAGTATATTTAAACGTGTTGAAATATTCCTTCAGTCCACTTTAGCAGTTAACTTTATTGACTGCCAAATTTCACACCCTTTATCTTTAGAGTCTCTTAAAACTGAATAAAGATTGTTTTGGATACAATTCTTGTAGACTTTGACATACACTACTGAAATGACATAAAAAAGAAACTTTTTTTTATATGGGATCATGCAAAGGAATAATTAAGTCAACAGGTAATAGAATAGACATTAACTGGCATAGTACTTCAAGACATCTACTCATTTAATATTCATTTTTATAAGTATATGTGTAGAAATACTCCAGATAATTTATAACAAAGATTATTAAATCTGAATGCCAAAATTTTATAAAACTAAATGAGTTAAATATCTAAGTTATAATCACCCAATGCCCATTGTTATATTATTGAATAAACAAAGATAAATATGTGTCATATAATTAACTACACATCCCTACATAAAAAATGTTACTTAAACAATTTTCACTGAATATTATCAAACTTTTTAGAGTATAATATAAATAGCAATTGCTGTATTTATAATAATATTCTTGAATCCAAAATGTCTCATATTCTTAGCCACATGCCACATTGAGCTATTTAGCACTTGAAACAGAAGTAGAAAAATGAGGAAATAAATTTTAATCACATTCAATTTTAATTCATTTAAATTTCAATAGCCACAATGGGATAGCATCTACTTAATTATATTACATAGTTTGAAAGTAATAACCAATTTACAGGTACTCAGAATGACATAGGAACATGTTTTAAGGTACCACAGAGATGCAATAAAGAAACCTATGATTACAGAACAGTTAATAAAATAAGTTTCCATTTATTTGAACAAATAAATTAAATAGGGAAAATTACAAATATATGGAAAAGAAAGACATGTGTTAAAAATAATTAATGTGGGAACCAACTGAACATGTGGAAATAATTTTCATCACATTTTAAAAGTGAACTACAAAAACAAATGAGAATTTGCATGTTTATTATGTAATAGTAGTGAGGAAGTAATATGAGTATGCAATACTGAACTTTCATAAGCAAATACTGAGATGGTTGTGGATATAATGATATGAAATTGAGATTTCCTTCAAAATTGATCAATTGAGACTAAAATCAGAAAAATGTAGAGCTTGTATGAAATTAAATTATACATCACTTGATAAATTTTATTGAATGATAGGTTTATGGGAGTTCACTACCCATATGTATCTACTTTGGGCATAAGTGGAATTTTACAAATTACAAAGTTATTATTTATGATTACTACCTCAAATAGCTTGAAATGTGTGGTGTTATAATGTATATCAAACAAAGCTTGCCTGACAATCAGTAGACAGAGACAGCCACTAGATTAAACCTAGAGGCCAGGCAGTGGTAGCACATACCTTTAATCCTAGCACTCAGGAGGTAGAGATCTGTCTTGATCTTTGTGAATTCAAAGTCACCCTGGACTACATGAGATTGATTCAGTCTAAGAGAGAAACAAAGCCAGGCAGTGGTGGCACAACCTTTAATCTCAGCACTTGAGATCTCATGCCTTTGCTATCAGCATTTGGGAAGCACACATGCCATTAATTCTAGCACTGGGAAGGAAGTGAAATGGCTGCCAGAGAAAGGCATATAAGGCACAAGGAGACAGGAAATAGAAACCTTTTGGCTGAGGACTCAGAGACATTCAGCCTGAAGATCAATGGAGACAAGATTTTTTTTTTTTGCTGAGGAGTTGCTGAGGTGAGAAGTGGCTTGTTCCTTTGTCTCTCTGATATTTTAGTATTTGCCACAATATTTGGCTCTGTATTTTAGTATTTACCACAATATCTGGCTCTGTTTTTTTATTATTAAAAGCCATTTAGGATTTGTGTAATTTCTGGCACCCAATGTGGGGCACAAATTCATGAAAAAGCCACTTACCTGTGGCTTTGCAGCCACAAGCACAGGCCAGAGCTACAAGCAACCAGAGTCCTTCCCCCTCCTGTGCCAGAGTCCCTACCCTGCCCACTAAGTTTTGTTGCAGCCTCTCTGCAGCAAACTCCATAGGCTTTTGGGCTCCAAAAACCTCAGGAGTTAGCCACTTTTGCACAAGCCCAGGCCCAGGAGCAGGCTTAGGATCATTTCACCACTATATTTCATGATGATGGAATTTCTCTCATTTTGTCTTTCTGTTAATGGCTATGCTAGAAGCCAAGAATTTAGAGTAAGAAATATTGTGCCTTATGTTTTATACTATGACTGTAGATATTAACTATCAATCAGTTTAAAAGAGCTGCATTTGTAATAAAAACAAAAAGCTATGGTACAGATCAAATATAGTAAGCAGAAAAGGGGCAATATGAACAATAGCCAAGATTTGGATTTTTCCGTTTTTATTTTTATTTTTTTAAGTTGCAGAAATGCTTTAGTAATATAGATAGGAAAAAATCCTTTCCAAAGCATTTAGTTGCAACATGAAAGGGATTTAATATTGTTTTCTTATTATATACAAAACAAACTAAATTGGAATTACAAAAACTAAGTATGTAAAATTATATAATTGAATAAAAAATATAAGAACATAATGGTATCACTATGATAAACAATGGGTTTATTATTGTATATTAATTTTAAATAGTAATAAGTATCCCTATAACACTCAGTTGATGTCTATATTATAATTTTACCATATCCACTGCTTTATTATTTTTATTTGGCCGCCATTTGTCCATTCTGTTCCACATCTCTAGCATTCATCTTTACTTTTAAGTTTACATAGTCTATTTTTTAATGTTCCACAAATGAGAGAAATAATGTGTAACAATTGTTTCTGTGGATATGGTTTCTTCCATGAAAAGAGCAATCTTCAGTTCTACCCATTTTCTTGAAAATTATTGATTTACGTTTTTTGACATAGAGTAAAATTTTAAGGTATATATTGTTTTTGCACTTTGAGTCAAGGTCTGCAAAACTGCATTTCTCTATTACTGATAACTGCTATAACAGGAAAGACTCCTGCTGGATATCTTCAACTATGAATTGAAGTTAGTGATGTGTAGCTAGAGTTTTCTTGCCTGGTCCACAGTCAGGATAAATCTGTGTCACCCGCCAGTCCCACAGCCGCTCAGACCCAACCAAGTAAACACAGAGACTTATATTGCTTACAAACTGTATGGCCATAGCAGACTTCTTGCTAACTGTTCTTATATCTTAAATTAATCCATTTCTATAAATCTATACCTTGCCACATGGCTCGTGGCTTACTGGCGTCTTCATATGCTGCTTATCATGGCGGTGACTAGCAATGTCTCCTCCTCAGCCTTCCACTTCCCAGAATTCTCCTCTCTCCTTGTCCTGTCTACTTCCTGCCTGGCCACTGGCCAATCAGTGTTTTATTTATTGACCAATCAGAGCAATTTGACATATAGACCATCCCACAGCAAGTGATGTCTACTTTTAATGATCTGTAATCAGAGTTGATGAGTTTAATATATGTAACCAGTGTCTTGTGTATGTTAAGTAATATTTAATGAATGGTAAGTGGTTTCACATTCTAATTTTTCTGTGGTATTAGTTAATTTATTTATCTTCTTTGTGATTCAAAATCTTCATATTAATACTGGGCAAAATAAAGTTTGTGAAAGTTAGAAAATTAATTATATCTAAATGCTTATAATATCACTACATTATTGTTAGATATTACTACATTTGTGTTATTATAAGGATTATAGTTAATGTTAGGATTTGTGTTTTACATAAATTCTTTCCTGTGGTATACAATACATAGGATAAATTCTAAATTTGAATAATTATGTATACTTATTGCCCAAATGTACCACAGGAAATTACATCACTGAATCTGAACTTGGGTATGATGATTAAAGATTTATCTTTACATAAAACTACTAGATAAAAATGATACCTAGAATCAATAGAAATGTATATATAACTAAAAAAGGTGAGATGAATTAAATATTAAAACTTTGATTTGTACCTTTACAAATATATAGCCCACACTGATTGAAGTTCTAAATACAAGAGAAGTGACAAGAACAGAAGAATATAGACATGAAATGAATCCCTGTGTGAGTAAAGGATGTTTATATTTGCTAAACTACAAGAATAAGTTAAGAACTAAATAAAGTCCTAACTGTACAAAATTAATGCTATTAATGTAGTGAGAAGTTCAGCAATAATCATTTGACCACCTATCAACTAAGAAAATCACATCACAAATGTTTTAGACTTTTTTGAAAGGTCATTTGGAAGTGGGCATAGCCATGTACTATGGACAAGAATGTTTCTTAGCTTTTTGTTGCAGTGATAAAACATTGTGAACAAAGACAAATTAAGGAAGAACAAGTGAACTTTGAATTACATTTTCTGAGGAATAATACTTAATCATGAAAGGGAAACATGGCAGCAAGTGGTAAGCACGCCAATAGGAACAGGAAGCTGACAGATCATGTCTTCAACTAAAAAGAAAATGAACAAATAGAAAGTCCGGTAAATCTATAACCTCTTACAATTCTCTCTCTCAATAGTGGACTTCCTCAAGCAAGTCTGAAACTTCCCATAATATACCTCAGACAACACCAACAACCAGGAACCAAGTTTTCAAATGCTTGAGACTATTCTAATTCAGATTGTCATGATTTATTCCCAGTAATTTAGCACTATAGCAATATGTAAAGCAGGTAAAGGAGGAGTATAAGGTGAAAAATACACATAATATACCTTAATCCCTGGTAATCTTAAAAGTTTACAAAGAGTAGATACAAGAATCTTCAACTACATTTTCTACCCAAAAACTCTCTTAAAATGTAATGAAGGAAGATGGGTTGATGTGGTTATATTTTACTTGTGCTGAAGTGTGGTGATATTTTTTGTATGTTAATAAATAAAGTTTGCCTGGAGATCAGAGGACATAGCAAGCCATAATCAAAAGTCAGACAGGAGTAGCACATGCTCTTAATCTGATCACATGGCTAGCAGAGTCTCTCTGTGTTCAAGGACAGACTAGGAAGCAACCAAACATGGTGACACATGCCTTTAATCCCAGTACCAACAATAGAGGCATGGAGGTCTGTACAGACAGGCAGTGACAAGGAAGTGAGGTAGCTGGGCTAGAGAGCCAATGAGAGGGCAGAACAGCAAGGCAATAAAATCCCAGGTAGACAGGAAGTAGCTCTCTCTCTTGGGAAGCTATGGCAGCATGGTGAGCTAAGGTTAACTGGTGGCTCTCACTATTTCCCTGATCTCTACAGCTTTCACCCCTGTATTTGGCTCAGTGTTCCTTATTTCATAAGACTGTAAACAAATTCATCTACAAAAGGCACCCAACGTGGGGCTCAAACCCATGACCCTAAGATTAACAGTCTCATGCTCTAGTGACTGACCTAGCCAGGCTACACTCAGCCAGAACTTCGCTCGGTCAGAGCTGCAAGTGGCCAGACTGCTTGTGGCTTTACAGAGCTCTAGCTCATGCCTGCACATTGCAACATCTCACTGACCACATGAGACATGAAGCAGGAATCTATTTTTGGCTTCATTTAGAATTGCTTATTAAGCCATGAGAAACAAGATGTAAAGATAACAGGAAGCCACAAGCCATGTGGCAAAGTATAGATTTATAGAAATGAGTAATTTAAGGTGTAAGATCTAGCTAGTGAGAATCCTGAGCCAATAGGCCACACAGTTTGTAATTAATATAAGCCTCTGTGTGTTCATTTGGTCTGAGCGGATGTGGAACCACAAGGATGCAGGAGCAGGGTGAGCACAGGAAAACTTTAAGTTACACGTTGAGAAGAAATTCATTAACATGGGAGGAGGCTTAGACAAGGGTAAGAGAGGAAAATGATCACAGTACATTGTATACAAAAACAAATGCGTCAAAATATAAAACCAATTAAATAATCTAGAATACAAATTAAATTTAAATACGTCATTGTACATCTATGTGATAAAATTAGCTGAAGATATTAAAATTATAATAGTAGTTCAAGTGATAACATTAATGACATGGAAAAACAATTGTCCTGAATATTAGCTATCAAATGAAATACGTGCAAACTTCACCCAAAGAAAATATCTTGGAAAAACATATGCAAAACTATGGATATTCCTGAGTTTTAATTCCAATTCTAGATGGAATATCTGTGCCTCTAATGACCAAGGTTGGTAGATTTTTGTTAGGGAGTGTGCTGATTCATTTAATTAATGGGTGTAGATTCTCCTACAATAATACTGGTAACATTATATGAACTACATATAGCCTAAGCTCATATAATTGTTATTATATTTAATACATGTACATATATAATAACAATCAGTGAAAAAATATTCCATGGATTTTAAGCAGAGTTAAGGGGTATACAAGAGTGTTTTCAAGGATTTTTTAAATTCATTTTACATACCAATCACAGATCCCCTTCTCCTCCCTCCCACTTTCCCCCCAACCCACCCCCATTCTCTTCTCTAACAAGGCAAGGTCTCTCATGGGGAGTCCACAGAGCCTGGTGCACTCAGTAGAGGCAGGTACAAGCCCCTCTCCCTGTATCAAGGCTATGCAAGGTGTCCCATCACTAGCAGTGGGCTACAAAAAGCCAGCTCATGCACCAGGGATAGATTCTGATCCTTCTGCTAGGGGGCCCCTTAAGCAGATAAAGCTAAACAACTGTCTTGCCTATGTAGAGGGCCTAGTCCATTCCCACGGAGACTCCACAGCTGTTTGTCTAAAGTTCATGAGTTCCACTAGTTTGGCTTGTCTTTGTGGGTTTTTCTGTCAGGATCTTGATGCCTCTTGCTCGTGTAATCCCTCTTCCCTCTCTTTACCTGGACTCCTGGAGCTCAGCCTGGTGCTTTGCTGTGGATCTCTTCATCTGCTTCCCTCAGTTACCGGAGAAAGGCTCTATGATAACAGTTAGGGTATTCACTGATCTGATTACTGGGGTAAGCCAGTTCAGACACTATCTCCACTATTGCTAGTATTCTAAGGTGGGGTCATCCTTGTGGATTCCTGGGAACCTCCCAAGCACCAGGCCTCTCCCCATCCCCATGACGTCTCCCTCAATCATGGTATCTCCCTCACTGCTCTCTCATTCTGTCTCTGCTCCAGCTCAACCATCCCATTCCCTCATGTTCTAAACTTAAAATGTATTTGCAGTCACAAACTACTTTGAACAAATGAAATAGAATGCATAAAATACAGATATGAAAATCAACAACACTTTTTCTTTTATAAGACTAAGAGAAGTTACAGATATTGATTAACTTCACTATAATTAATAGTGAAGAAATAATTGACTTCACACAGACTTTGTTAAATTCTAAACCATGGTATTTTCACTAGTGGAAATAAGACACTACATATCAAAATGTAAAATGTGACTAGTCATGAAATCAGTTTTGTGTTTCTCAGATGTATCTTATAGTCACAAAATTGGATGCATAGTTAAAATGTATTATTACATTGTCATTTATAACCATGCTATGAATAACTGAAACAAACTTAACGTCAATCAGTGGCTTTTTCATGAACAAATGTTGATATAATCAAATAACGAATAGTACCAAGTCACATAAATATAGTTACTTGTAAATATGTTTAAGAAACCAAACATATGAATGTGTTCAACAAAAAGAACTCAAGAATCATATATCTAAAATTGTATCATGCCTCAAAATTATTCATCTATGTGCAGAGTAAAAAAAAGCCTTTGTTTCCATGATTTTTGTATTGTTCTATTTGTTTCTATTTTATTATTTTTAGCCCTCAGTTTGATCATTTCTTGACATCTAATCCTCTTGAGACAGATTTTTGCTTTTTAATATAGAGCTTTCTATTTTGCTGTTATGATGCTAGTATGAGATTATGCCATGTTTTTGTGTAGGCTCTTACTGGTATGACTTTTCCTATAAACATTTTATCCCACATGTTTAGGCATGAGGTATATTCATTTTTGTTGAATTCTATAAAGTCTTTATTTCTCTATAAATTCTATATATCATTAAATTCTAGAAAGTCTTTATTCTTTTTTCTCTCTTGAGCTACTTTTCAGTCAGTAGAGAGTTGTTCAACTTCTGTGAGTTTGTGAGCTTTCTCTTGTTTCTGTTGTTGGTATAAAGCTTTAGTCTGTAGTTTTCTGATAGGATGCAGAAAGTGATTTCAGTTTTCTTTTAATAGTTAATATTTGTTTTGTGAGCAAGTATATATTTAATTTTGAAGAAAGTTCTATGAGGTGCTGAGAAGAATTTTTGTTCTTTTGTGTTTTTGTTGTTTTATAGAGCTCTGATATATAGTCAGAAGTTTTCCTGTGTCCTGCCCAGTCCTGCAGCATCTCAGACCAAAGTGAACACACAGGTTTATAATAATTATGAACTGGATGGTCTACTGCTCGAGCTTCTTGCTAGCTAGCTCTTATATCTTAAATTAACCCATTTCTATTAATATATGTTTTACCACATGTTCCATGACTTTACTGGTCTGTTGGCATGTTGTTCCTTGGGAGGCAGGCTGGCGTATCTCCCCCCAACTTCCTCCTGTCTCTCTGCTTGGATTTTCTACCTGCATCTAAGTTGCCATGTCATAGCACAAAAGAACTTTATTTACTATCCAATGGGAACAACACATATTCATAGCATACAGAAAGACATCCCATAGCACTGTTATGTCTATTGTGATTATAATATCTGTAAGCAGCAGCATTTCTTTTTTAATGTTTTGTCTGGGTGACCTGTCCATTGGTGACAGTAAGTATTGATGTCTCCCACTATCAGTGTGTGGGTGTCAATATGTAATTTAAGCTGATATAGTGCTTCTTTCACAAAAGTGAGTGCCTTTTTGTTTGGGGAATAGATGACAAGAATTGAAACGTCATCTTGGTGGATTTTTCATTCGCTGAGTATCAAGTGTCCTTCCCTGTCTCTTTGGATTAATTTTGGTTTGAAGTCTATTTTTTTAGATACTAAAATGATTATACCATATTGGTTGTGTGGACTATTTTCTTGGAAAGTATTTTTTTCAAACATTTTGCCCTGAGGTAGTATCTATCCTTTTTGTTGAGTTGGGTTTTGTGGATGCAACAGGAGGATGGGTCTTGTATTTAGATCCATTTTGGTAGTCTGTAGCTTTTTATTAGGGAATTGACACCATTGGTATTGAGAGATGTTAATGACCAATGATAGTTGAGTCTTGTTATTTGGCTGTTGTTTTGAGTTGGTGGTGGTGGCAATGGTGGGGTGTGTGTGTGTGTGAGAGAGAGTGTTTGTATCTATTCTTTTGGTTTTGATAGTGTGAGATTATTTATTTAGTGTGATTTCATGTGTGTAGTTAATTTCATTGGGTTGGAGTTTTCCTTCTAGCACCTTCTGTAGGGCTGGATGTATAGGCAGATTTTTTTTACTTGATTTTACCGTGGAATATCTTACTTTCACCATCTATGGTGATTGAAAGTTTTGCTGAGTGCAATAGTGTGTGCTGGCATCTCTCATTTTTTAAAGACTACAGCACATTGTGCATGCCCTTCTGGATTTTAGAGTCCTCATTGAGAAGTCAGGTTTAATTCTAATAGGTCTGCCTTAATATGTTAATTGGTCTTTTCCCCATGTAGCTTTTAATATTCTTTTTCCGTTCTGTATGTTTAGTGTATTGATTACTATGTTGCAAGGGAACTTTCTTTTCTAGTCTAATCTATTTGGTGTTCTGCATACTCCTTGTACCTTTATAGGCAAAAAAAAAAAAATTAGATGTATCTCCTTTTGCTTAGGATAGGAAAATTTTCTTCTATAATGTTATTGAAAGTATTTTCCAGTCCTTTGAGCTGGGATTCTTCTCCTTCCTATATTCCTATTATTGTTTGATTTATCCTTTTCATAGAGTCCCAGTTTTCCTTGATGTTTCTTTGTCAGAAATTTTTTTAGGTTTAACATTTTCTTTGAATGATCCATCCACTTCTTCTATTGTATCTTCAATGCCTGAGAGTCTCTTTTTTTAATCTTCTGTATTCTGTTGGTGAGGTTTGTCTCTATAGTTCTTGTTCAACTTCCTATTTTTTTCATTTCCATAAATCCTTCAGTTACTGTTTCCCTTATTGCCTCTATTTACATTTTTAGGTCTTGAACTACAGACAAATTTCTAAATGGTCTTAATAAATAAAAAAAAAAAAACATAGAGCCCCTAGAGAAATATCAGAGGAATAGGACAAACTATGAGCTAACCTCACCTCACCAACTCTGTAGCTTCCAAAGAGAGCTTTTTCCTTTCTACCCATATTTATATGCCTTTTTTGTTCTGTTCTCATTGGCTTTCTTAGACCAGCTACATCACTTCCTCTTCCTACACAGTTCTGTAACTTTCTGTAGTTAATTAGTGTTGGAATCAAGGCAAGTGCCACCATATCAGGCTCTATTCCCTTGTGTGGCTTTCAACACACAGAAATCCTGCCTGCTAAGTGATAGGATTAAGGGTGTGTGCTACCACTGCCTGACTTCTTTGTTTACTTAAAATGGCTTGCTATTTCTTCTGATTTCCAAGTAAGCTTTATTTATTGAAGCACAAATAAAATATCACCACATTTCAGCACAAATAAAATATTACCACATTGAACAGTTTATTAATTAATTTCTATCAACTATTTGCTTTTATATGTATTTTTGCTTTCTTTATGGGATTTAATCATTTCATCCAATTATTTGTATTTTCTTGGCTTTCTTTAAACTATTCATTCATTTCCTCTAATTGTTTGTGTTTTCCTCAATATTTTTAAGGTATTTACTCATTTCCTCTTTATAAAACCCTCTCATCTTCGTTTAGGTGATTTTACGGTCTTTTACTTATGCTTCAGCTAAGTTAGAATATTCAGTGTCTGCTATGGAAGGACAGCTAGGATTTGTTCATTTCCTCTTTAAAGAACCCTCTTATCTTCATATGAGTGATTTTAGGGTCTTTTACTTATGCTTCAGATAAGTTAGAATATTCAGTGTCTGCTGTGGGAAGATAGTTCAGCTCTAGTGGACATATTGTTCTGGCTGTTATTGACTCGGTTCTTATGCTGGTGTCTAAACATCTGGGTTTAGGGTGATGATATTTTTAGGTGCTGATATCTAGGATGTGAGGAGAGAATGGCATATGGAATCCAGAGGAAGTGTGGACTTGATGGGGGTGGGGCTATAGAATAATTAGCCTGAGTGATCGTGTTTTCTGGGGGAACAGAGAGCAGCAATGTCTGTGGGCAGCCTATGTGGTCTTTTGGCAGGCATGGCTTGTGGTTGAGGGGGAAAGACTGACTGAGTTGAGAGCAAGAATACAACAACAATAGGGGGCTGGAGGCCAGTAAGGGATAGTCTGTGTTATCCACAGGAGATGTGGATGGGGGTAATGGAGGATGCAACTGGTGTTTTGGTGCAGTGCTAAGGATGAGCCTGAGAAATTGTGTTTGTTGAAGGAAGAGAAAGAGCAAAGAATGCAGGCTACCTGATTATGTTTCATAATTTGTGTGTATTTGTGTGTGTGTGTGTGTGTGTGTGTTTGTGGTGGGGTGCAGACAAAATTCTAAACAGTCTTAGTAAATAAGAAACACAGAGCCAAAGAGACCAGAGAGTCATGCCTACCTTATCTTACCACCTCGCCACCATCTTAATTTTACTATGTTAAAATTAAAACCTTCCTTTTTGAAAAAAAAGAATGGCCAAGTGCCATGGATATTGCTCTGTATAAATAAAATGCTGATTGAACAGTAGCCAGGCAGGAAGTATAGGGGGGACAAACAGAGACGAGAATTCTGGGAACAAAAAGGCTGACTCAGAAGTCGCCAGCCAGACACAGAGGTAGCACGATGTAAAAGTACCAGTAAGCCACAAGCCATGTGACAACTTATAGATTAATAGAAATGGGTTAATTAAAGACATAAGAACTGGATAGCAAGAAGCCTGAGCCATTAGGCCAAACACTTTAAATAATATAAGCATCTGTGTGTTTACTTCAGTCTGAGCAGCTGTGGCCTGGGTAGGACTTGAGAAAGCTCCAACAATTGGGGCGGGGGCAGGGTGTGCATGTGTGAAGGCACACTCAGCCGTGTGTTCCCAAACTTCTGTGTCATCTCTTTGTGTGTATGTTAGAGGATAATTATACCTTTGCATGCCTGCACAGACCCTCACAGTAATTCAGATATACTTCTTTACTGCTCTCTGCATCAATCCTTTGATGCAGGGTCTCTTACTGAACCTAGAGCTAAGCTGGCAGCCAGCAAGCTGCAGAGTTCCTCTTTTCTACCACAGGGCTGGAGTTATAGTTGCTTATAACCACAACTGTCCTTTAGCATGTATTCTGCCATTTAAACCCTTTTCCTTATACTTGTATAGCAAGTGTTCCACATTGAACCATCTTCCCTTCTTTCTATTTTTCAAAGTCAGGAGATGAATTCCCCTATGAATGATGTGTCCCCTAAAAGAAAGAACAGACCTTGCTTAAAGGACAGATACAGAGGCTGAATTAAATATGTAGAAACAACATTGTTAACTTGTTAACATCTTTGTAGACACTTGTCATGAAATGAACTACTTATTAAAAAGACTGGTTCATTAGACTTTTCACAACTTTGTTCAACTCAGTATGTAAATGTTCAACTCTTTTATTGTGTTTTATTTATTTCTTTATGACAGCTTTTTTGTTGCAGATGTTTTTAAGTTTTATGTGAATAGACTTAACAGTTTCCACAAATAAACTAAGAGAAAAGAGGCAAATTTTTGTCTCCTTTGTTATGAAAAATAACCAGGTTTGTCTGTCTATTGGTTGTTATAATAGAAAAAGGCTTGGAGGAGAAGGGGCAGAAGAGTTAGAAAGATGGAGAGGGATGTGGAAGAAAAGAGAATGAGTTAATCAGTCAGCATGAGTGGAATTTTTATGTTAAACCATTGTTTTTCTATAGACTTGTGTTTCTTAATCAAAGACGTAATCTAGATGGTTCCAACCAAATTCATGGACAAGTCAAAATTTTGACTGTGAAAATAATTTAAATAGGGCTACTGTGATGGCTCCAAACTTTAGAGCATTTTGTACTCTTGCAGAGTCCCCAGTTCAATGCTTAGTACCTACATGGCACCTTACAACAGTTTGTTACTCTAGTTCCCAAGAATCTAACACCTTCTTCTGACTTCTACGGAAACCAGGCATACATATGTTAAACACATATACATGCAGGGAAATGGTCATACATATCAAGTAACAACATTTTAATGTTTTAAAAAATCATTGAAAATCATATATATTTTTTTAGCATGTGTGGCACAAATCTTAAAAAGGTGTTATTAATAAAAAGAAACCCAGTGCCAGGTATTGGGGTAAATGCTGAACTATCAGAGAAGCAGAATAAGCCATGGCTAACCTCATCCCACCAACTTCTCAGCTGATCCTGTTTCCTCTGAGGAAACTGGAATCCTCTGAGTCTTCATCTGAATAGATCTTAGCTGAACAGCTGAAAAAAGCCTAAAAGCTTAAAAAGCCTCTTGTTTCTGGTCTTTAGACCTTATATACCTTTCTGCTTCCTGCCGTCACTTTCTGGGATCAAAGGCGTGTGTCTTTCCCAAGCAAAGACATGAGATCTTAACTGCTGGGATTAAAAGTGTGTGCCACCACACCTGACTCTCTTCCTAGTGTGACCTTGAACTCACAGAGATTCACACTGATCTCTGCCTCCCAAGTGATAGGATTAAAGGCATATGTGCCACCATTTTCTGGCCTCTATGTCTATCTAGTGGCTGTTGTGTTCTCTGACCCCAGATAAGTTTATTAGGGTGCACAATATATTGGGGAAGTGATACATATATATATATATAATCACTGGAAGCTTGTGTATTATTGATACAATATTAGATATAGTTAATAATATAGTTCATTTTTAAGTTAAAAATTACATCTCTAGTCAAAGAATTCATTGTTTTTAAATACAATTTTCACTTGATTATCAATGAGATTTATAAAGTTAATGACTGTATCAAAATATCAAATATACCAGAATTTTTTGTATATAATTTTTTTATTAAATATAAATATGTGTATTATATGTTTAGTATATATAGAAATATGTATTTATATGGAAATATATGCATATATATGTAATATAATACATATTTTTGTGTACAATTGCATACATACACACACATTTTATTTCAGATAAATGTAATGCTATAAAGCCTCACATCAACTGGGAAATGTATATTACATGAATTTTCCTGGGTAAAAATGAAAAAGGACCTCTTTATCCCAGATAGGTCAACAGTGACAAACCAAGGACATGATGCATCCTAGTTGAACAAATACACTTCTTGGAATTACTTGCAAAACAGTGGGTTATGGGTTCCTTACTGGAACAAGGATTATTCAAATGTATTTGTAACACCAAAGTGCTTATCCCAGCATGAATGAGGACTTATAAAAACAGCATCCCTGTAGACTTGCTGGCAGGTCCAGAGAAGAGGTTGAGCCTCCTCCCTCAGGTATGTTTACTGCCTATGTAATTTAGGGAAGAGTTATAAGCGTCTTGTAATTTTCTGAGTTTCCTGATTTCTGTAAGTGTTGGTAGGCTGCTAAGTATTGTCAGTATTTATTCTTCTTGGAACAGAAAATACTTTAATATGGAGGAAATACCTACACAATCAATTGTATAAGTGTGGATCTAACAAAAATAAAATAAATCCCAAACATTATTTATAAATTATTATTATACCTTAGATAATAAGAAAGTAACAGTCAAATAGTTGAGAATTTTGCTTGCCAAGAATTTGGTTTAGTCCATATATTTTTCTGCCTGTTTTAGTTTGTTCATATATTTCTTTAAGGAAATTCCCCTGACATGTCTTCACAAACACAATATCCTTAGACTTCCTCAAGTCTTCCATTTGAATTCTTATCAAAATATCAGATACTTTCATGTAGAAATCATTTCTTATTCAAGTACACAAACTTAGAAGACTGCAATATGTCAAGTTTGTGACTGGTGATGGCCAAATACTTTAAAGTACCAGTTGATAATAAAAATAACAATATTAAATAAATTTGTTTATCTATGCATTTTACTATACTGACTAGTCTTATGGGTAATATGATTTATTAATATAAATTAGAATGAGTTGTTCTAAAAGAATAAAATACTTAAATGAAGTCATTTTGCCATTTTGCATATCTGAGATCTGACTGGCTCTGAGATTTAATCTATATGACTTTTGGAGTTTTAATTGCATATTTTATACTTTATATTTATAAGATTGATAAGAAGTATTAAGGCCCATCTGAATAAGTCATCACAAGTATTACATGAGTTCATATATAAAATGATGCATAAGGGTTCTATATGTTTATATTCAGTTTATTTCAGATAATAATAATCCATATACTCATTGTGTGCTAAGAACAAAAACGGAGTAATCAAGATGTGAGACAAATAGAAATTCAAGAGGGAAAGAGAGAAAAACTGAACCTATGTGAAATTATGTTGTTTGCCATTCCAGATCACAGGAAAGAGTAATGGAGACTTTCATAAAGTTTAACTGCCATCTGAGATTAATTAAACAAAAAGCCCTTATGAAGTCAAATGACTAATGCTTCATGGATGTTAGTGAGAGTATCTACCTTCCATAATTTAACTGGAAATAACTTCTGTACTCACTAAAGACACAAAAGCCTGATAGCTATTGAATATCAAATTCTCTATGTCACAACTGGGGAAACTGAGAAATAAATAAACTTTTGTCAATATGATTTTATAGACTTATTGAAGTCCTTGTTAGATACTGTGAAAGCTATACTCAAATCCCTATAAAATTTCTTTAAGACAGAATGTCAATATTATGATCTTTCAGAATAAGAGTAACTGAAAAGTAAGTTACAGTTACATATAAGAAAAGTTCATTGTGTTCCTTATAGCTTTAAATTATCCATCCATACATAAAAATTTAACCATGAAATAAAAAAGCCTGAATCCAAACTTTGAAACACACACAGACACAGATACAGAGACAGATACACACACACACACACACACACACACACACACACACACACACACACACTTATCTGAAAATCTTAGGAATCTAATAGTGTCTACATAATAAATTCCACAGTCCTTATGTGGAATTTATGTTATCCAAAGTGTTTCTAAATTGGAATAAGCAGCAAGAGAAAGAAACACTTTCTTCTTTCTTGTGTTGCTATTTTGTTTTTTCTCATCTATGTATTATTTTAAACATGTCTCCATTATGTTTAAATCTATCTCACATTACAGATGGGCTCTCCACTGCTCACTCATGTCATAATCTTCAGTGATATTAAACATTTGTTGGTTTTTCTTCAGTTTTGAATAAATATTCCAAAATTCTCAACTGAGAATTTCAAAACTGGATCTTTCCTCTTGTGTTTCTCAGTTCTTCCCAACAATGTCCATTGACAAATTATACTTCTACGAGACTTAATATTTATGTATATTGATTTATAGCTAGATGATATAACTTCTTTTCCTTATTTCAACATTAAATGTGAAAATAATCATCAAATCTGATGTCTTAGTCTGTTACAAATTATTGTACATCTATATATTTCCTGATTCCTTGAAAACAAGTGAATAGGTACACATATTAGACAATTTCATAGCTGTATTACCAACTTTGACTTATGGTGACCAAAACAGTATACATTTTAAGCCAGGGTGATGTATAACAATTAAGGATTCTATCCACCTGCTCATGAAAGCAATGTTGGTGGAACTGTTGTCCTTAGAAATTGCTGCTTATGGCATCACTTTAGCTTGATTCTCTACTACTAACATCTGTCATAATTTTTACCATATTGTTGGTCTGGTTATCTAAGCTTCACATTATCTCTACTGCTGATCCAAAGTACTTCAGTAAATTTCTCTTATATTTGGGAAAAACAGAATTGCTTTTTCTTTTTATTTGTAAGAAGAATGTAAATTGGTGTACAGTGTTTTTTATACAAAGGAATATTTATGCTTAAAGTTAGAGAAAGACAGCAGTCTTTATTGCCTGAGACTGTATTTTAATAAATATAAATTTAATATTTTCTTCTTTCTGCAGTTCCCCCACACACACTCTTTTTCTCTGAGTATCTTCCCTCCACTCCTCTCTGTCCCGACTTCCTCCATTTCTGTTGAGGAAAGGGCTGTCCTCCCTTTGATATCAACAAAACATGGTGTATCTAGTTGCAGTAAGACTAAGCACCTCTCCCCGTATTCAGGCTGGGCAAAGAGATACAGCATGAGGAAGAGGTTCCCAAGAGTTAGCCAAAGCACCGGGAACAACCATGCTCCCATTATGAGGAGTCTCACAAATAGACCAAACTACACAACTGTAACATATATGCAGAGTGCCTAGGTCAGTCCCATGCAGGCTCCCTGGTTTTTGGTTCAGTTTCTGTGAGCCCCTATTTTTATCTCATCTTTTGTACTTGATTTTGAGAACTCTCTCTCTCTCTCTCTCTCTCTCTCTCTCTCTCTCTCTCTCTCTCACACACACACACACACACACACACACACACACACACACACTCACACACACACACACACACACACACACACACACACACACACACAGAGTTCTCAGAAACTTAATTTCAATTCAGTAAAATAAATGTACAAATGTAATTTCCAAAGAATACATTGTATAGTTCTTATTAAAATCATAAGATGTTTCAAGTTATAATAACAAACTCAAGCATTCTGGAGCGATGGGAAGTTTGTCCATCTAGTATCATCATTTCTACCTTCTGAAAAACAGAATTATGCTAGGTGCCTGTTGACTGAGATCTCAAAAACTATCTATCTTTTCTTTCAGAAATATTTGTTGTTTTCTTGGATTTTCTATTTCTCCTGTGCTTATTAAGTAAGATGGAAAGCAACTCAGTATGCTGTTAGTTAGCCAGTAGATTCCCTGTCCATGATAGAGAACAAAATTTCAAAATGACCTTTATTAAATTAAGTGCTTTAAATTTTAGAGAAGTTTAAGTTTTAAAGCCAATTTGCATATGGTATAGAGAACTCTCATTTCCATCTCCTTTACTCAAGTATATTTTTCCACTTTTGAAATCCATCTTAAGGTTAGTATGTTAAAATTTATAACATTATATAAAATATAACTAAGAAATGAAGAAGAACACATGTCTAAATTCTCATCTGTGTTACTTATAGTAAAATTAGCACATAAATTTGAGAAATAAAAACAAATACATCAGTAAATATGCCATATATGTTCAAAAGAGATGTTCTGAAAATGTATGTCAAATAAGTAGCAAATAACTATGGCTCATGTATCATTTCTAATTAAAACAATGTCACAGTTGATTGACAATACGAGTGAGTGGAGTTCCTTTAGTGATTTACATTTTGTTTACAAAAGACTATCTTCCCCTGATTTATGAACTTCTACTGTGCCTTGTGTTTCTCAAAACAATAACTACAAAAAAATCCTTTAAAAATTATTTTAGGAGATATATTCTGGACTTACATACATCCAATATCTGTACTTTACATTAGCACTTCAAAATCATGCTTTGGAGAGTGTGGATTGTGATAAATATATAGTGACATGAATCAAACATTTAACAATTTGTATTCCCCTATACAGTAGCCTTCTTTCTTTAGATTTTTTTCTGTGCTCAGCTTGTCTTTCCTCTACACTAAACTCACAAACTGACTTATTTTTTTTCTTTTTCATAATTTTTCCTTTTTAAATGTCATGTCATTGAACTTATGCAGTGTAGTCTTCCTTCACTTAGAAATATGATTTTATTCTTTCCTCAATCTTTTTCATGGGTTGACAGTTCATATTTTGTTAGTAATTAATAATTTATTGCTCAGAGGAACAATATTTTATCCCTGAACCTGGTGAATGATATCTTCATTAGTTACAAGTTTGGGTAATTATGAATAAAACTGTCATAAAAATCTATGTACACATACATGTTTTCTTTTTTTATGATAGATATAAATTTATTAAGGTTTTTGAAATTTGTTATATCTCATGAATATATCCTACACATACGTATACTACTTATATGTACATGTGTATGTTAAAGTACTTTCACAGGAAAACCATTTTTAGTTTATCCTCTCATAAACAAACACACCCACATGCACACATCAAAACAGAATGCAATCAAACACACACAAAAATATGTATATCTGCAAATAAATCTACAAAAAAAATGGAAAAATCACATTCTTCACACTCCCTTCCCCCCATTTTTTCACTTCCTCTTTCATTCCTCCCTCTACCATGGATGGAGGTATTTAAAACAGTAATTTTTTTAATTGAAATACTAAATAGTAGAAACAATTCATTAAAAATACATTTATCCTGACCTAACAATTCTGAGAGACTGGATCCAATACATCCTCACACTGCCCACATAGCAAAATTTACATCATGTCTAGATGACTAATAATTAGTAGTACAAGTTCATAGCTGTTTGAACAGATATATTGAATGTTTGTGGAAAATAGTCTGCACAAGATCAGTACAGATGTAAGATTTTACATATTTTAGAGCTGCAGTTGGTTGAGCGCTCAAATGAGGGACTCACAGATATGGAAGAGAATTTGAGAATTTGGGTGTTATTCTGATGGGTTTGCCTTTATAAGTCACTTGGCCTTTTTCCTTTGATGCTCTTAATATTCTTTCTTTATTCTGTAAGTTTAGTTCTTTAATTATTATGTGGCGAGGGGACTGTTTTGGCGGGGTCTAGACTGGTGTTCTATAGGCTTCTTGTATCTTCATTGGCATTTCCTTTAAGTTGTGAAAGTTTTCTTCCATGATCTTGTTGAATATATTTTCTGTGCCTTTGAGTTGGTATTCTTCTCCTTCCTATTATTCGTAGGTTTGGTCTTTTCATGGTGTCCCAAATTTCCTGGACATTTTGGGTCATGACTTTGTTGGCTTTAGTGTTTTCTTTGATGGATGAATCTATTTCTTCTACCGTATCTTCAATGCCACAGATCTTCTCTTCCATCTCTTGCATTCTGTTGGTTATACTTGCATCTAAAGTTCCTGTTTGTTTACTCAGATTTTCTATTTCCAACATTCCCTCTGTTTGTGTCTTTTTCATTTTTTCTATTTCCCTTTTCAGGTCTTGGACTGTTTCCCTCATCTGTTTCATTGCTTTTTCATGGTTTTCTTTCAGGGATTTATTGTTTTCTTCTGCTTTATTTGTCCTTTCCTCTAATTTTTTATAGCATTCTTCCCATTTTTTGTTTGTCTGTTCCTCCATTTCATTTTTGATTTCTTCCATTTTGTGATGTTCAGGTCTAGCTGTTGAAGGATGGCTAGGTTATGGTGATGCTGTATTGCTCTTTATTTTGTTGATGTACTTCTGCCTTGACATCTTCCCATCTCCTCGTGGATTCGTTCTTGGTCTTAGCGCTCTTGGTCCAGACAGAGCTGACAGATTCAGGAAGCCTCTCTGTGGTCCAGATGGAAGCTCTGGGGTGGATGGGAGCTGGGGGCTGGTCTCTAAGTCTCAGTAAGTGGCTGGTGTCTCAGGAGGATGGATGTGGGGGCAGGCCATGGAGATTGCAGGGTCTGCCAGTGGTCTTGGCGAAGGGGAACCTTCCAGGTGGGAGTGGGGGGTCCTGCTGGATTGCCAGTACCTGGGGCCAAGTTGGGCAGGTCTTTCCCGGAATGGCTGGTGCCCGGGGATGGGACCTAGGGGCAGGCCTCTCTGGGTATGACCCCAGGCACTCACCTCTTGCCTAGATGGGAGCTCTGGGCACCATGGGAGGTGGGGGCTGGATTCTAAGTCTCAGGAAGTGGCTGGGCTCTCAGGTGGATGGGTGTGGCAGCAGGGCATGGAGATTGGAGGGTCTGCTGGCAGTCTTGGTGAAGATAAACCTTACCAGTGGGGGGGGGGTCTTGCCCAATGGCCTGAACCTGGGACCATGTCTTCCCCGGAATGGCTAGTGCCCAGGGATCATAAGTTTTCAATTTATGTAAGGAAATATCAAGAAGTATAATATCTTAACTTCTTGGTAAGAGTACATTTACCCTTACATAAATTGTCATTTTTTCCATAATGGTGACAGTATTTTGCATTTCCACTGGCATTTGGCATTACCTGTGTTGTATGTGGTAGTCATTCTAATAGTATATAGTGCTATTTAGTGTAGTGGTATTTGCTCTGCCTATGACATTGGGCCATAGGGCTCAAAGGAGGCAGTGCTTTGTGACATTATATGTGACTTCTTAAAAGGAGAGGAAAGAGGGGTCACATAGTCCCTTTTTGTAGCTGGAAGTTTCTCCAGTCCAACCCAGCCTTAAGGTTACACAGCACCTTATAAAATAATCACTCAGAGGCTTAATATTAATTACAAACTGTATGGCTTCTTGCTTCTTGCTAGCTATCTTGTATAATTTAACTCAAACCACTACTATTAATCTATGTATTGCCACGTGTTTTGTGGCTTTATCTGTATACTATTACATGTTTCTCCTTGGAGAGCAGATTTCCCATCTGCCTCTAAGCTTTCTTGCCATAGGCCAAATCTGCTTTACTTATTAGCCAATCAAACAACACATATTCACAGCGTACAGAAAGATATCCAACATCCTTCTGTCTAATCAAAAAAATGAAGGTTTTTACCTTTCACATAGTAAAAATTATATGTAAAAAACAGTTATAAAGCAAGAATTACAGTTACAATATCTAGTCTCCTTTTAAGAGGTCACATACAAGGACAAAAAGCACTGCCTCCTTTGTGCCCTACAGCCCATGGTCATGGGCAGAGCAAATACCACTATAATATAGTGGTATTTAGAATCAGTGCTTGCTTTAAAATGTAATTGTTTTCATAGGAAATGAAAATCTTGTGGTATATTTCTGGGGGAAATGATGGTTACACACTAACTCCAAGTTCAAACAAGTTAGTGCACTAATGGTCACAATTTGTTTAAGAAAACTAAACAATACTGATAAAAAACACTCTAATATTTGTGACAGTTGACAAATAATAAAATCTTTACATGAAAATCTATAAAATATAATATATTACATGTTGATCATATTTTTTATTACTTTTTAAATCCCCACTGCATTTTCCTCTCCTCCCAGTCCCTCACCTCCTTGGATTCCTACATCCTCTTCTCCTCTGTTTCTATTAAAAAAGGCCAGGCCTCTCATGAATATAAACCAACCATGGCATATCAAGTTAAAGTATGACTAGGCGTGACCAGATCAGATTTCTTAATTATTTAAAATTTAAAAGTTTCCATACAATAAATTTTGATCATGTTCTTTCCCCTCCCCCAACTACACAGAGATCCTCCTGAAATCTTTCCTCACCCAAGTTCATGTTCATTAACTCTCAAAAACAAAAATATGACAAAAAACCAAAAAAATAAAAAATAGCAACAACAGCAATAAGACAAAAAATACCAAAACAAAACAAAAGAACAGGAAAAAGATATGGAGTCCATTTTGTATAGGCCAACTCCTCATGCATATACTACTGAATGCTATGGATCTCATCTAGCTGAATTTTGACAAGAGAATTAGGAACAGGCTGATATCATAAGAAAAGGGGAAGTGCTGTGGGATGTTCTGTATGGCAAATGTGTTGCTAATAAAACACTGATTGGCCAGTGGCTAGGCAGGAAGTATAGGCGGGACTACAGAGAGAATTAAAAGAGCAGGAAGGTGAAAGGAGTTGCAGCCTGCCAGCCACCGCCAGGACAAGCAGCATGTAAAGATGCCGGTAAGCCACGAGCCATGTGGCAAGGTATAGATTTATAGAAATGGATTAATTTAAGGTATAAGGACAGTTAGCAAGAAGCCTGCCACGGCCATACAGTTTGTAAGCAATATAAGTCTCTGTGTTTACTTGGTTGGGTCTGAGCGGCTGTGGGACTGGCAGGTAAGAGAGATTTGTCCTGATTGTGGGCAAGTCAGGAAAACTCTAGCAACACATAAGGGTGCTCAAGCAGGGTCTTTGGTGGTATAATTGTTGGGGGGAAGGTTAAACATTTTTTTTTTGGTTTTTTGAGACAGGGTTTCTCTGTGTAGCTTTGCGCCTTTCCTGGATCTCGCTCTGTAGCCCAGGCTGGCCTTGAACTCACAGAGATCCGCCTGGCTCTGCCTCCCAAGTGCTGGGATTAAAGGCGTGCGCCACCACCGCCCAGCTAACATTTTTTAAATCTATGGAAATTTCTCTTAATTTTTTTTTTAGATCTTCATTGTCTAAAGAAAATACTTAGGAAGTATACTTTATTTACCTGTTTCTATTAATGGTAAGCAGGATTTACTGTTGGTTTATTAGTTAATTGTGAACTCTAATATGCTGGCTGTATCATGAAGTAACACCTGGGGGAGTAGGTTTTTGCTTGAAGGGCATGATAAATGTCAAGTTTATTAATCATCAACATACGATTTAAAACAGAACCTTAGATATCATTTGTATTACACAAATTTATAATACCCTGTTTCACATTAATTTGTATTTTAATATCTTTCTAAGTAATAAGGTTATACTGAAATCACACAACAATTGAGAATAAGTATTTTTGTCTTACACTTTTTTGGTAAATTTGCAGTGAGCTACACATAGTATCTTGTGTGAAGGAATGGCAATCAAAATGCAAACTGGACTAATTTGTGTGCAAATAGGTACACATAATATTCATACATGCAGTTACACATATATTAAATATGTATTTATAGATATACATGCTATAAACAATTAAAAGACTGAAATATTGAGACTTAAGCTAAAATTTCACAGCATCTTTGAATCATTATTCCTGAAAAACATAGTACTGAATGATTTCTCAGTAAAATTTCACTTGCCCAAATACTTTCAGTTAATTACCAGAGATTTTCTTTTGTTCTTTTGGGAGAAAGCATTTTTGTGCTTAGTATAATATAGCCAAAGAATATTTTTAAAACTCTATTATTCTATTTGCATAATCAAACTTCATTTGTAAATGAAAATTGAATCACTTTGAAGCTACTGTAGGACTTCTGTAAATATATTTAATAAGAAAGTCTTGGTTATAACTAAATTAAAACTTGAAAAGTCAGGAATGAACGGACTTCAATAGATATTCTATTCACTTATATATAAAATTAGGTCCTACTACCTCACAGTTCTCTTTCACATCCTGAGGATTACATAAGTATATAAAGATCAAAAGGCACAGATAAATTGCAACTTAGTAAGTTACCATGTACAAAGAACAAAGTGATTCAATTTTCTTGGCTGTTGTAATCTTCAATATCATAAATATGCCTGAAGCATGATGGAAACAATTGTATCTAATAAGGCTTATGGCTCCTCCTTATCTTGCTTTTCTTTTCCTCTCTCCTTTTCTGTGGTTCTTTTTCATGAATTCTTCAATGCAACTGTTCTCTTGTATGCTACTTTTCTCTTTTATTTTGAAAATATTTATTTGTGAACTTGCTATTTATTTTTTTTTAGTAATCTTTGGACAGAAATATGGAACCGCCTTACTTAAATATTAGAGTGATTTTGTTCTAAGTTTTTCTTGCATTTTCTTTCTGCTTATTATACTGTATATAGAAGAAATAACATTATTGAGAAATCTATATTATGAAAAAAAAAACTTATCCTTTTAAAAAGGCACTTCTGTGGCTGGAAAGTTGGCTCAAAGGTTAAAAGTAATTGCTGTCTTTGCACCAAAATCATGGCAGACCACAATCTTCTGTAACATCAGTCCCAAAAATTCAAAGGATCTTTTCTGATCTCTTCTGGCATCTGTTGTCCATATGGTGTACAAACATACACACTGTCAAAACACTGATATGCATAAAATAATAATACAGATAAATCCACAAAAACTTTAAAAAATGTGTTCAGATAACAATACATTTTAGTAATAAGGACATTTACTATAACTTCATATAGTATTTATTTGTGTTTTGTGAAGGGCTCACATGTGTGCTTTATTTGTGCTGTTAATTGTGGACTACTAAACTAGGCTTCCCTTTCAAGTATATCATAATTCAGTTTGATAAAGGTCCTGTATTGGTTATGGTTTCTATTGATGTGGTAAAACATTTTAACCAAAAGTGCTTGGGGAAAAATTATTTTATTTCATTTTAAAATTGTAGTCTATCATCCAGGAAACTCAGACCAGGAACTCAAATAAGGAACTTGAAGACAGGAAATTACGCAGAGGCCAAAAAGCAGAGATACTCATGAGCTTGTTCCCCATTTCTTCTTAAGTATGTTTTCTTTATAACACCAAGGACAATGTGGCTATGGGTGGCATCACTCCCAGCAAGCTGGACCCATTCACATAAATCATTAATCAAAACATCAAGAACAATAAAATGCACTACAAACTTATACACAGGACAATGTGGTGGAAGCACTTTCTCATTGAGGTTCCCTCTTCCCAAATGACACTAGCTTGTATCAAGCAGACATAAAACTAGCCAACACACATATGCATATATTTTGAGAGAGATAAGGGATTTCTCTTTTATTATTAATGTAGACTGAGTAGCAAGAACTCTGAAATAAACAAATGGACCTACTGTGGAAGCATAGAGCGCACTGCAAATGTATCCCTATCCTTTCTTAGTATCATTCACTTAGTTGTCATCTAAAACTTAAATGTATAGTGTATTTTTCATTGATTGTTGTGTATATTAATTGCATATGGAAACATATTTTAATGCTATTTTGAATCTTTCTCAACTTGTGAGTTCTTGGTGTACAAGCAATTAATTTTTTTTGTTAAATTTGCCTATCTTGATACATTGTTGAAAGTGTTTATTCTAAGAGTTTCAGTAGAGTCTTTAAGGTTTCGTACTATTATAATTATATCTGCAATCAAGGATACTTTTACTACTTCTTTCCTATTTGTTGATTTTGTTTTCTTTCCCTTGTTTCCTTGCTCTAGTTAAAACTGTTAGTGCTATACTGAGTCACAGAGGGGAAAGTTGACACCTTTGTATTACTGTGATTTGTTAAAAATTATTTAAGATTCTCATCCATTGCTGCAATATTATCTATAAATGTCATTTATAGAACTTGAGGTATAATCATTCTATTTCTGGTTTCTGCAGAGATTTTCTCATGAAGGGATGTTGGTTGATCATGCAAATTCTGTCTTCAAGTCTATTTACATGTTGCATTGTAGTGTATCATTTGCATGTATTAAATCAGTTCTTCATTCCTGGAATGAAGCAAAATTGATCATGGTGAATATGATGTGCTATGGAATTTTGATTGAATATTTTTAATTAAGATATTTTGTGTTCATTAACTGATAAGCCTTTTCTTTCAATTGTGTCCTTATCTGGTTTAGTGATTGGGATAATACTGTGGTTTTTATAATAATTTGGCTGCATTCTTTCACTTGTTCTTTTATGGAATAATATGAGGAGCAAAGATATTAGTTCTTTCAAAGGTCAGGTAGAGTTTTTCACTGAATCAATTTGGGCTTTTTCCTTTTTTAATTGGGAAATTTTTAATACTGCTTCAATAACTTGGCCTTGTATATATGTGGTCATGTTACTCTTATTTCATTTAAAATTCAGTTGTTTGGCCTTATGTATCAACAAATTCATCCTTTTTATAGAATTTTTGACTTATTGGAAGACAGATTTATAATGAAGTAATGATCTTCTGATTTCATTAATATTCATTATAATGTCCCATTTTTCATCTCTAATTATTTAATTTAGGTCTTTCACTGTTTCAGATGGCTAGTTTCACTGAGTGTATCCCAATCATCTTCTTGATGCTTTCAAACAACCAACCAATGTTTTATTGCTCATTTTTTCTTAATTTTAGTCCATTGATAATTTTCTTGATAGTATTAATATATGTCTATTATTAATTTGACTTGATATTCTAAGTAGCTAAGATACATTACTATGTTATTTACTTGAAAACTTCTGGTTGAGTGCAAGCATGTATACCTACAAACTCATGTCTTACAATTGCTTTCATTGAATCCCATAGGTTTTCTATATTGTGTTTAATTTTAATTCAATTCTATGAATTTATTTTCTTCCTTGCTAATTTATTTATGACTATTCTACATGTTTTTATTACTCTAAGTTTGTACATCTAAACTCTAATTTTAGATCTCTAAGCTGTATAACAATTTTCTCTTAGATAAAACATTTGGAAGTTCCTGGAGGCACAGAATGTTCTAAGGGGAGAGAAATTAGTTCATCTTGCTGGGAAGTTCAGTAAGCCCTAGAAGTAAACAACTCAATAGTTTTAAGAAGTCCCTGAAACCGAGAAGATTCACAAGGATCCTCCCTAGCTGCCTGAAAGAGACAGAGGCAAGCTAAGCTGCTTGGATGAGACTCAGTATAAATGAGCTATTTTATTTTTTTTTATATTTTTCTGTTCCTTTCTTCCTGGGTGTCATGTGTTGAAAAGTTTACTCTGTACTCCCAACATGAAGAACTGTTTCATTCCAGACCTAAAGATAAAACATTCATGTGACTGTGGGATAAATCCTTTGAAATTATGAATCTAAACCTTTTCAACTTTAATTCAATGAAATCAAATATTTTGAAATTTTAATAGGAAACTGACGAAAACTAGGTCTTACTAAAAGAAATACCAAATTTTGTAGCAGGAATCTTAAAAAGGTCTTTGTAGTACTAATCTTAAAATGTCTTATTAATAAAATCCAACCTGAAGCCAGGTATTGGGGTGAATGCTGGAAGATCAGAGAAGCAGAACAAGCTACAGCTTCCTCACCTTGCGAGTTCCTCAGCTGATCTTGTTTCCTCAAACTGGAAGCCTCTGTGTCCTCATCCGAATGGATCTCAGCTGAAATGCTGCTCAAAAGCCTAAAAGCTTAACCAGGCTCTAGTTCCTGATTTTCATGCCTTATATACCTTTCTGCTTCCTGCTATCACTTCCTGGGATTAAAGGCATGTGTCACCATGCCTGGCTGTGTCTAGTGCGGCTTTGAACTCACAGAGATCCATATGGATCTCTGCCTTCATAATGCCAGGATTAAAGGGGTGTGTGTGTGTGTGTGTGTGTGTGTGTGTGTGTGTGTGCCACCATTTTCTGGTCTCTATGTCTATCTAGTGGCTGTTCTGTTCTCTGACTCCAAGTAAGTTTATTAGGGTGCACAATATATTGGAGGACACTATATCACCACACAATTTACTATGAAGAATCACCAATTGAAGATCAAGCTTATATTTTATGAAATATCTCTTTCTCCCCATTCCAAGTAATTACTCAAGCATCTGCATAGTTGTTTCAGCTTGTCTTAGTTTTCCAATGTTATTTTAAAATGCCATGACCAAAAGCAGCCTGAGGAGGAAGAGTTTGTCTAGCTTATACTTCTATATCTCAGTCCACTGTTGAAGTAACTTAATACTAGGAATCCAAGTATGGCAGGAACCTGGAGGGAGAAGATGAAACGAAGGCCTAGGAGGAATGCTACTTACCTTCTTGCTACCTCCTGACTTGGACAGCATGATTTCTCATAGCACCCCATGCCCAACTGCCTGGGGATGCCACTACCCATCATGGTCTATGTCCTTTTACATTAATCAATAATTAAAAAATACTCTATGAACTTGCCTACAGATAAATCTAATGGAGTCATTTTCAGAATTAATTGAGAAATCTCCATTCCAAATGACACTAACTGGTGTTACGTTGACATAAAACTATCAAGGACAGGGCATCAACACTGCATTTAACTTTTGATGATTTTTCTTTCACTAATGTAATCAATCACAAATTGTTGCATTTTAGGATTCTTGAATGTACACATTTTGAAATTTTTAGTCTTACTTTCAATACTTTTTTCTTAAAACCATCCTTATTCTGCACTAGCTTTTTTCTGGTATCTTCAGTCTCCCTTTCTTCATATCAAGTCTTTGTCTTCATTGCAATGAGAACATTTTTTTCTTGAAGTAAAAATTTAACCATGAAAAACTCAGTCATTGCTAAATAAATTCATTGTTTTTCCATCACCTGTGGTAAAGAAAACAATTTCTTCAACTTGGTAAATAAATTTCTTCAAGTCTTCCCTGCTAAATCTTGAATATTATATATATATATATAT
>CABHPR010141823.1:0-23362 GCA_902168415.1 Peromyscus melanophrys
ACCTACCTATCCCTTCATTTGTAAGTTACCCACTAAATAAATCTTTCTTTTAACTGCGTGGAGTGGCCTTAATAATTTCACCAATAGTATGGAGTTTTGTGAAGAAAGATATATAAACAGTTTTAAAATTTTGGACAAGTAGAGCACAGACAGATGCAAAATATCTACAACTGATAAAGAGACCAGGCAATTGAAGACAAACCTGGTTCCCTTCACTGGGGCAGGAAGAAAGGGATCTTCAGCCCAAGATCCAAACCATCAAAGGCTCCATCTTCTGAGAATACAAATGCAGTTGAAAGGAAAGAGCTAAACTCATAATGCCACTGAAGGGGTTCCCCAGTTTTCAAAAGCAATTATCTAGAGAGATATTTCTCCAGGGTCAGCACATGGAAACAGAGGTAGCTGCTATCCAAGGAAACCAGATTCCACCCCAAGCCCACAGAAGAGCTTTGTATCAATATGCACATGGTACTAGTTTTACAGGCATGAAAGATGAAAGCTTCATGAAGCCATGGAGTCCTGCATCCCAGTTCCGTAGAACTCCTGAGGCAATGAAATGTACGGCAGGGTTGGAGATCCTTCAAGAAGGTGTTGGGAGGCCACTGCACACAGCTGTGAAAGTGACACCAAATTCGCAGTGGAAGTCCCAGAACATTGGAGATACCAGAATCATGAAAAATCCTCTCAGGAAAGCTGCTGGCATAAGGGGAAACACGCAAATGAAGAGGCCAGATGTGCTTCAGGCAGCACAGCTGGATGGATGGGGCTATACAAGGTCTTTGGGGTCCAGATAATTTCATCATGAGAACCAGATGCTGGACATGAATCTGCCAAATTTGGTGCCTTTCTTGCTGGACTTGTCCAGTCAATCCTTGCTATGATATTCATTAATTCCCTTTGAAATGAGAGTGGTTATTCTGTATCATTGTATATTGGAAACATGTAAATTGTCCTTTATTTTATAAGAGTCCACAGTTAAGGGACTTCCTTGAGTCTCAGATTGGACTTGGATTTTGGACTTTTAAATAGTCTTGGAATTGTTAAAAAGTCTGTTGGGTCCTTTGAAATTATAATGTATTTTGGGTAATGAGATGGCCATGAACCTTTGAGGACATACGAAGGAGAATTATGGCTTAAGGGTGATAGGTTTTGGTGTCACATTAACAAGGATTAGAATCATCATGGTCAATAATTACTGCTAACTTTACAGGATCTCACCTAGAAGACAAGCTTCTAGAAATGCTAGTGAGGAATGCCCTGGATGAAGTTAGCCTGTGGGCAAAAGTCTAAAGGGTGATCTAGATAAGGTTAAATGAATTGAGAACACCAGCTCTTCTGTGGTCAGCACCAACTGTGAGCTAGAGTTCTATACTGAAGAAAAAGGAGAAGGGAGGTGAAGTACCAGAATTCATCTGTGTGGTGCAATGTGACCAGCTGCCCCAGGTTCTGGTGGCCATGCCTTCCCACTACATCCCCTGCGACTGAAAGCAAAAATCAACACCTTTCCTCAAGATACTTCTGTTAGGGGCTTTGTTTCAGTGGGTAGACAAGTAACTCTGCGACCTGGAATATCACAAGCAAGGAAATGGTGTGTATCTTTTGTGCTTTGGTAGTGGGATAACATTATGAAGAAATAGCAATTAGAATTGCCTTGGAAACAAAGGTAGGGGTCTATCTATAGCTAAATCAGCTTCCCAATCAAACATGGTCTTGTGAGAAGAAAGCTTGAACCCCTATTCTGTGTTTGGTAAGCCATTCTGGAAGAGGCAACAAGAGGCAGCTTGTTGATAATAGAGAATCTGTTTCCATATTAAATATTGACACGAGTTGCTGTGTGAGTGTGGTTCGATCATTATCCCTTTAGGACCTGCTCCCCTTCTCTGTAAAATTAAATTTGGGCCAAACAATATGCATGATTTCTTCTATACTTTAAATTTTTATGATTGCAATGATTTGGGAGAACATGGAGATGAACAAATCAATAAAATAAATGGATGTGTAATTGTCACTTGGAAGAAAGAAGCCAGTCTCTAAGGTAACAGTTCACCAATAAATTTGTCAGCTCTCTGCGAAAGATTTGAGAAGTTAGACTGCAGGTTAGAAAGTTTAGGAAGGGAAAAACTTTTACTGAACTGATTAACTGTGAGCTTGTAAAGGCTTTCTTAATTCCTTTGCCATTAACTCAAAAAGCGTACTACCTGTTATTGGAAAGGATTTCAATGTGACATTTACTTCAAATATTCATCATAAGAAGCACAGTTTTCCTTCGTACTCGTCACACATCTGAACCCTCCGTTTTTGTGACGTTTTCCACTTTCTTCTGAATGTGATCTTGTAAAGGACTGAGACAACTGAATGTGAGTAATGATTCATCCTCACTCTCCAGGGTGTAGTAAGAAAGGGTGTTTGGATTTTCTGGTGTTAGATATCTCAGTAATGTTTAACTACATGTCAGAAAAAAAGTAAGCATTATTTTGTAATAAGACAATAAAAAGGTATAGTCTTTCAAATGAAGAGGGGAAATAAGGTAGTTTGCATAATTTTAAGCATTATTATGACTGCAGAGAAGTTTAAATTACATATTGTATTATCTAAACCTGACTTTATCTTTGTTAGATTTTGTCTACCTCTGTCTTAGTTAAAATTACTGTTGGCTTTAAGATGTTACAATCTACAAGAAGGTAAACACTGTGGTGAGAAGTTCTCAGGAAGCTAAGAGAATCAGAATAGGATACCATTAATTCTGAATTAGGTAAGGGTTACATTAGAGATGAGCTAGAAAATGCCAGAGGTAAGATTTAATCATTTTTCCTTCCCTTAAACTCAAATTATCAGTTTGTACTTCTGCAGCTCCCTACTCCTACTTATACTGTCTAAGCCTGTCTGCAGATCACCCAGTTTCTTTCCTAGGCCTTTGTGACTAAGGCAGGTTATGCTAATTCTAATAGCTCAACACTATCATTGCCATCAGTACCTACCGCTGAGCATTCATTGACAGCTCCTGGGTACCTAGAGAGATGCCACGGTTTATCACTAAAGTAGGGTTACCTTTTTAAAACCTTTATAGGAACATAACTCATATACAATGAACTTTACCTGTTTAAAAAATACAGTTAGATAAATTTTAACACGTTTATTTGCTCATCTGGAGCCATGACCACAGTCATGATAATGAGCATTTCCATCATGTGGTGAAGTTTCCTCCCACCCCTCCCTAAACCCTCAGCAACACCCACTCTTTCAAAGACAACCATTGGTCTGCTTTCTGTCACTCTTGATTAATTTGCATTTTCTCTAAATTTACATAGTTGGAGTTGTAGATGCTGAATCTTTCTTTGGGGGCTTTAGTCTCTCTATGCTGTTGTGGGTACCAATATTTTCATCTTTCATGTAGCTTGGGGTATCCATCTGCTGCATGGACCCTCATTCATTTGTTCACCCAATGATGATATTTCAGATTTTTCAGATTTTAATATTATAAACAATGGTGCTATGAGAATTCATATAAAAAAGGTAACTTCAAGTTTGACATACAAAAAAGACTAGACCCATTTTAGCTCTGTGAATCTGTTTCGGTATCACTTCAGGTTGTAGCAGACACCACGGAAAGATGGTCCCTATAATTCTATTCTTTGAATCCCCCATCCAATGTTTCCAACCCCTCAGACAATATCCATCTTATTTTCCATCTCTCAGCATCGGTCTCATTTTATTACACCAGTGAGTTGGATGCCTGTGCCTGTGTCCTGCACAGTGCTTGTATTTTTCTCACTATAATACTTACCAAATAATTGCTTATAATCTGCTTCTCTCAGGAAATCTTTTTGACTTGTTTGTTTTCTTGTTTGATGGCTGAGGCAGTCTGTACAGCCTCAGCCAGTCTCAAATTTGAAACAATCCTCTCTCAGCCTCCTCAGTGGTGAGGAGGTTTGAACCTCTATACATGCCTCTCAGAATTTCCTTGAGAGCAAAGACATTTCATTGTGGTATCAACACAATTTATATCATCTCCCTAAATATGTGCTATGATTGAAAAATAAGAGAAGTGAAAATCGGTATCAATAGTAGGCACAAAAGGGACTTGAGAAAGTTCCATAATTTGATCATAATGATGGCTGCACAGCTCTACCCATATACTAAAATTGTATTATGTGCATTAAATGGATGAATTGTGTGGTATGTGGATTGTATCATAATACAGCTGTTTATAAAGAAGAAATTGAGAAGGTGTCATTTTATGGAATAATACATTCCATTAGCCCAGAAAGTTTTCAACATTTTAGCACCAACCCTCAATGTGCTGGAAAATCCAATCAGCAAAACTTAACCTCCACACTAGTCTATCCAGTATCACCTCATCTGATTCATTCACTTTTGCTTCCAATATTCAAAGCATTTAAGATTAGATTTCTAAATTTTTTAGTATAACTTTCCTGCTATGAGTAGCAATCCAATCTAAATGGGATAGTGTAGTAAATTAAGAACAAGACTAGTTCATCCAGACTTGGAACCATTGCTCTCTAGGAGACTCATGCAAACCAGGGCCTCAATTGCTAGCTTGGAAAAGGATAAATAAGGATTTCTCACAAAGATAAAGTCACTTTAGACATGTTGCATCTGACTTAAGGAAGTTCCAACCTGTAAAAAATGTAAAAGGCATTAATTGTCAAGTTGTCATTGGGGAAAGAGATGAAGTACAGGATGAAACCATACAGTCAATGTGGGCAAGGCAGAGAGACGGCACTACAGAAGTGAGTCTACCCTGCAAAGTGCTTTCTTTGGATTTCAATCTGGGATCCAATATTGGTGATTTCTCCTTTGATTATTTGTGTACTATAGCACCTTTCTGGTTTCCTCACTATGAAAAATTTATGTTTCCCTTTGTAAGTAGTCTATGGGGAGTTAGTATGATCTATATAAATATATGTGCCTCATCAAATTAACACTAGAATTCAATGACGACTTTTGAAACTCCATCATTTCCTCTATATTATAATATCTTATAGAATTCTACTATAGGAAAAATGGTGCATTTATTTATTAATATTAGTATAGATTTATATTTTACTCAAGGTGATACCTTTATTTATATTGAAACTTCAGTTGAACCCAGATTTCAACAATGAAAATCCTTTTAATTCACTCCTACAACCTGTTTATATATATATATATATATATATTCTACTCCTTAGAATGTCTGAATACATTCTATTATTTGGTGCATGGAAATGTTACAGGCTTATCTCATATTTAAACCATGAAACTAGTATTTTTTTTCAAGGAGAAATGGCTGCCTTTTAGTGGAGAATATAATTGAGGAGTCACTAGGTGAGATCATGATTTCTAATGTCATATTTGTGGCCTGTAAGCAAAAAAAAAGTACTAATTTTATGACTGTACATGAGCTCACACATATTTTGCTTTGCTTCAATAAATATAAAACAATAGGCAAGTTGCATAGGTATTTACATTCTATATATAGGAGAAACTTACAAGAGGTTCAAAGTCACAATTTCCAAAATTCATGTTAAAGTAGTATCCAGTTGAAGCAGTAATGAAGAGTATTTTAATAGATACTATTTTAAAAAATAGTTGTAGATTTACAGGAAAAATAAAATAACATTATAGAAAGTTCCCATATATCCCATGGTCAGTTTCTATTAATATCTTCCAAAAATTGATGGACAAATGTGAGACATTACTACTGATTAAAGTTGATAGTCTCTATGGATTACTTCAGTCTGACTTGGTTCTCTTTTCTCTTCCAAGGTATCATACTGTAATACCTTTAATTGCCACATCTCCTTAGACTTGACTGGGACAGTTTCTTCAACTTTCCTTATTTTAAATATCTTTATTTTGCTTGTTTGTTCTTGAAACTGGGTACAAATCTGAACTCACCATGAGTTCCTTTAGGTTCCAAAATGAAATACAAGTGGAAGATCTCCCAGTAAGTGAAAGGAAGATTTTTTCTGATATTTTTTAAAACAATGGCTAAAGATCAGAGAAGGCATAATATTCAGACAAAAATACATGTGGTCAGCTGAAAGTCTTTGTGTTTCTAAAACACAAATGTAGTGAACTCAAGAGAAGCTCACTCTTAGAGATGGAGTTTTTCGGTAACATTGAGGAACTCAAGAACAGTAAATCACAAGGAATTCTTGATATTCATCTGATAATTCCCAGGAAAACAAGCTGTGACATGATGCCACTGCAATACATGGGGTCACCTCTACATAAACAATATTTTCTGGAGTTTGGATGACAAATTATAACGTCACACCAATCAGGGCAAAAGGAAGTGAGGAAATGGGAGAAATTTCTAGACCATTGTTTCTTTTTTTGTTTTTGTTTTTGTTTTTGTTTTTGTTTTTTTTCGAGTCAGGGTTTCTCTGTGTAGCTTTTGTGCTTGTCGTGGATCTCACTCTGTAGACCAGGCTGGCTTCAAACGCACAGAGATCTGCCTGGCTCTGCCTCCTGAGCGCTGGGATTAAAGGCATGTGCCACCACTGCCTGGCAACCATTGTTTCCTAAACTGTGGGTCATGACCCCTTTGGGGGGTCAAACAATCCTTTCACAGGGGTCACCTAAGACCATCAGAAAACACAGATATTTACATTATGATTCATAACAATAGCAACATTACAGTTATGAAGTAGCAATGAAAATAATTTTATGGTTGGAGGTCACCACAACATGAGGAATTGTATTAAAGGGTCGCAGCATTAGGAAGGTTGAGGACCACTGATCTAGACATTGTAGTTCACTGACTCTTCATCTCATATCTCACTTCTCTGGAAAGTGATTGAGGGCCTCATTAAGTTTTGATCCTTGAAAAGCAGAAGAGGTTCCTGCAGATCTTCCACAGAATACTTCTGTAGTAGAAGCTACCTCCGAGGAAAACGTGACTTCCTAGCTGGGGACTTTCATGAACTTAATCACAAAAAGGAAATACCTGTTCTCTTTTTGGCTATCTCTGCTACTATGATTGAGCTTGGTGTAGAGAGAATTCAAGGCATTTCTTTCTCTTGATAAACAGTGTTTGGGGTTTCCTGCTGGAGAAGCTCCCTGTCTATTATTAGATTGCATTATCTAATAATTAAGACAGGCATCATCATTCCTATGCACAATTAGGAACATCCCTGACCCGCAAGGCTGGCTGTAAGCTGCGGAGGCACAGAGAATCCTGCTCCCTGCCTTTGGAAACTTAATGAGAGAGTTGCAACATGTGCAGTCATTCAGAGAGGGGAAGTAACATGCATATAGGGCTCACATAGGGGGAGTCCTGTGTCTGGAATATTATTTGGGTTTTGAATAAATGAATAACTACACAACTGCATTTTTATTTAGCCTCCATATGCTCTTCTAGATTAACTCTTTAACAAGTCTCTTTCTGTGTGTATGTGGGGAGGCACATGTTTTACTTCCTCTGTGTGTGGGGGGAAGGTATATGTTTTACTTTCTGTGTGTGTGTGTGTAGGGGGGCATATGCTATAACATATGTGTGGTGATCAGAGGACAATTTTAGGTGTCGATCTTTGCCTTCCCCTTATCTGGGACAAGCTCTCTTGCTCACTGCTGCACACACCAGGCTACGTGGCCTGCCAGCTTCCAGGGATCATCAGGTCTCTGCATCCTATCTTGCTGTAGGAGTGCTGGGAATATAAGTGAACAGTACTCTCTCTGGCTTTACATGGGTTCTGGGGATTCAAACTCCTGTCCTCAGGCTTGTAAAGCAAGTCCTTTACCTACTGAGCCATCTCCCCAGCTCGGATATCTCTTACTGCTACAATTTTAGGTATTCATAAGTGTGCTGATGATGCCCTGATTCATATTTCTAGCTTAGATCTCTCCCAGGACCATATTCTCATTCCACTTAATGCTCCATGTCTCTACCATAGGAATTGTGAGTTGTTTGTTTGCTTGAGAAGGGTTTTTCTGTGTAGCTTGGATGGTATTGAATTTACCATGTGAACCAGGTTTGTGTCAAGTTCTTCCTCCTTCCAGCCGAGTGCTGGAATTTCAGCTGTGCCACAACACCTGGCAACAACTTGGCTGCCATTTTTCTTCCTCCCACATCTTTGCATTTGGCGTTGTCTTCTATTAGCTCACCAATTGTGTGGTGGTATGTGGTGATTATCACACGTGTATATGGGCTCTGGGTCTAACCCATAGTTTCTTCATCTTCGATTCCACTCACAGAGTCTGATACCATAGTCGTACCGTGCTATTTACATGGTATATGTACACCATGTAAATATGTACCATGTGTGCCAAACAATGGTATTGGTGTAAATATTAAGGCCATTCCACATAGTTAAAAGGAGATTTATTTAAAGGCATAACTCACAAATGAAGGGATAGGTAGATGATGGGTTCTGGAAGAGACGCAGCGCAGTCCGGCGGTGTTCTCTGGAGAACTTTCCTCGGTCTACCTCTCGCGTCCAGGTCCAGGAAACAAGAGAGCAAGCATCCCGGTCTCAGGTCTTCAGGCCCTCCCTTGGCCCCGCCTTGTAGGCGTGATAGTTACGGAAGCCTCAATGGGGGTTGGAACTTCCAGACCAAAGCTGGAGTGGCTACCCACTACACAATGGTGTTGCAGAAATTGTGTGTTAGGGAATCTCTGACTTATCCAGTAAGTCATTGACTAATTCACCCACCACGTGTTTATAGAGGGTTTGCTATGTAATAAAAATTCTGCTCACCTGATGTACAGCATTTACAATGCAGGAGACCCTGTCCTTGCTCTCTGCTCTCTCACAGAGGCCTAGCAAAAAATAACCAATATTTTGAGAAAACAAAGTCAAGCTTTACCCCATAATCTTCAAGTTTATTCATGTAGACGCAGCATGTGACTGTGTGTGCCATTTTACTTCATAATGATGTTACAGATTTTGCAATTATCCCTGCATGTTATTTCAATGCAGCACAAAATAAAATGTGTTAAAATCTTAGGCTGAATTATCACCATCAGAGTTCTTTGAAAGATAAACCATTTTCTAATAAAGGCTATTGTTCCTATGAATAGGAAACCTGGCTAGGAAACCATGAATTCTGTGGTATCTTGTAATTCAAACTAGTCCTAGTTAAAGCACAAATTCACCCCACAACCCCCCATACTTGAGCACACATCAAGATGCAGTGGTTTAGGGACCATTACCAAGTTAATGATAAAAATCTAAGAATATTGATTATACCATGTACACTGAAAATTGTCTTGAGAAATTAATTAAATACCCCATGATGGGAAAACTGCAAACCTTCGTGTCTCCCCAGAAACCTCCTCTCTCTCCCTTCAGCCCAGGAGCAGAGGCTTTCAGTCGCATGTGAGTGTTTACCCAGTTTCCCTTGCTGCCGGCCTGCCTCTAAACCTGCTCTGAAGACTCTGAGGTCAAGTGAGGTTCCCATAGCTCCTCTGGAGAACAGAAAAGGCAACACCACATTCTTCAGGTTGAACGAGCTTTCAAGTTATTATTATTACCACTAAAATATTGGAAAGGTTTGTAATGAGCTTCCAAAATGGAATTAATCTCCACAGCTACTAAAACCAAATATTCTTTATGTTCAGAATGGGAGAAATGCCACCCCCATTTTTTTTTTAAATCGGAGACAAGTTATAGCACAGACTAGGCAAAGTACATTAGATCAGCACTTGGTACAGTATTTCATTTTAGCACACCATTAAAGTGATTAAAAGTCTCTCCTACTTGAAGTCCTCCCACACTCAATCTCAGTCAGCACTGTCTCGCTTCTTATGTTACCCTGAACATTGAAGCTGGGGAGTTTAATCTCCACCCCCTCTCCTTCCTGTGTCCTAGCCCAGAGCTTGTCTCCACGTCTAGCCTCTGATGTTTTCCATTCATCCCCGAGGCGGTGAGAAGTCAATGACACTGTGCTCCTGTGTCTGACTCCTTGTAAAGTAGTAAAGAAAAACGGTGGCTGAAGCAAGATGAGGCATTGGGAGAGTCGTCATCTTCACGTCATTAGGACTGAGAAGAAATCTTCCTGAGAACAACTGGAACAGCTCTCATGTGACACCAACGGCCCAGACTCCTCTGGTCTTTCTGTTGCTCTCTGATTAACACTTGACTTCCATTTAAAGAGTTGCCTCACAGTTGAAAGCTGGTCACTGTAATGCCATCCATCGCGTCTGCAATCCAGGAAATAAGGAGTCAAGGGGGGAAACATCCGAAGGTTATCTTCCAGTTTAGACAGCCATATTGTAAAGCAGTGTTTCTAGACCTAAAATATCTTCTTATAATTCCATGGTCACAGTTTCTTTTTGGTCATTTGCGATCACATTTACACAGAAAGTCAAGAGACAAATGTTTTGAGTCTTAGTGCATCATTGCTTCTGAGAGGAAGAAAGAAGAAGGGAAGAAAAAAGAGAGAAAGAGAAAGGGAATGGGAAGGGTAAGAGCGGATTTGAGAATCAGCTCAGCCACCTCTCTATCTTCAAAGGCTTTCCTGTTAGAGTGCTGTGAAGAGAACAGTACGAAAAGGAGCTGAATCTTCGCAATCAGAGAGGTGTGGATTCAGATTCTGACAATTACAAAATAGCTCTCGGGTCTGACTCAAACTTATTTAAGATTTCCAAGATTTACTCTCTCTGTCTTAGCTACTTTTTTTTTAAATAGGCTATGAAGAGACACCCTGACCATGGTCACATATAGAAGAAATAATTTATTGGGGGCCTTGCTTACAGTTTCAGGTGAGTCCATGACCCTTCATGGTGGAGATCAGGAAAGCAGGCATGGTAGTCAAGAGCAGCAGCTGAGATCTTGCATCTGAACCCCTAGAAGGAGACAAAGAGACCTAACTGGGAATAACCTGGACTTTTGAAACCTCAAAGCACACCCCCAGAGTGACACACCTCCTCCAACAAGATCACACCTCCTAATCCTTTCCAAACAGTTCCATCCCCTAAGCACCGAGCATTCAAATATATAAGACTATAAAGGGCCATTCTTATTCAAACCACTACACTTGCCATGTACAAAACAGAGATGAAGACACTTTTTGTGAATATATGCTTATGGACTGAAGAACTGTAAGGGGAATGGCAGGGGCTGTAGCAAGTGAGGACCTGGCCATTTGCAATCATGCAGATACTGTGATGATTGTGAATTCTCCATGAGGCTGCATGTCTATGTCTTCTTCTGGCTCCAACAGGCATCTTAAAGTTTTGTTTTTACTTATCTATTTTGTTTTATATGTGTGAGTGTTTTACCTGCATGTATTAATATGCACTACATGCATGTCTGGTGCCCAAAAGAGGCTGAAAGATAGAACTAGAGTTATGAGCACCATGTGGATGCTGGAAATCAAACCTGAGTCCTCTGAAAGAGCACGAAGTGCTCTAAACTACTGAACCATCTCTCCAGTCCACCTACAGTCACACCACCACCAAGTGAATATTGATGTACCTGTTTTTTTTTTCTTCTTGGTCTCTTGATTTCCTAGTGCTGTTTTTCATTAATTTCTTCATTTTAATGAGCACTCAAATGTTGTCCCTTAGCTCAGATTCCTTCTTCAGCTTTAAACTCACTTTGTGGTAACCGTTGTGGTCCAACGAATGTATAGTGACTCATGTTCCCTCTAAAAGAATGTCCCCCCAAACTTCAGAATGTAACCTATTTGAAATAAGGAGTGTTTAAAACAAAAACGTATGTATTTTTTATTTTTGTGTGTGGATGTTTTGCCTGCATGAATGTATGTGTATCACCTGCAATGCCATTGGAGGCCAGAAGAGAACATTGCATTCTCTGGAGCTAGGATTAGAGTCCATTGTGAGCCAACATGCTCATGCTGGGAAGCAAACCCAGGTCCTCTCCAAGAGCAGCAAGTATGTACTTTTAACTGCCAAACCATCTCTCCATCCATGGAATGAGGAGCTTTGCAGACGTAGTTTCGGTTAGGATCTTGAGAAGACATTATTCTAGATTAGAGTGATTCTTAAACCCAAGATCAGGTATGTTTACAACAGATTTTTAAACAGGACAAATCATGTAGAGACTTAGGGGGAGAGGTCATGTGACAACAGAGCCACAGACTGAACTAACATGCCCACAAACCAAGGATACTCCAAGGACTGCCAGTGACCATTAAAAGCTATTATCAGTATAAATGAGTAAGAGGCAGGCAAGGCAACATTCCCCTTAGAGCCTCAGGAAGGTGCCAACCCTGGTTTACCTTGATTTAATATTTCTGGTTTGCAGAAATGTCTTCTCTATGAGATTTTTCCCAGCTCAAGAGACCTGGATGTCAGATGGGGTAGACATTGTCAGTTGAGTCTCTACAGTCTGGTCATGAAGAACGGCTGATGCATCTGGCCACACCACCCTGGCTCCTGGCTGCAGTTCTCTGGGTAACATTAGCAGTTCTGTCACAGAGACAGCTTTGGGCTTTTGGATTTTTATGTCTTTTCAATTTCATTCTCTTCTTTCTTGTAAAGCTGTTAAGATCCCCCAAGGCAAAAAACAACGTTCTCATACCCCATCATCCGGTTTATGAATTATTGTTGTAAAAGAATGGGAAGTTTTTTCCAATAACCACACAAATCATCATCGAACTACTGAGTAGAGGCTGCAAGATGAAAGTACATCAATAAAACTTGAGAGGAAACGATGTACAGTTCTTATTTACGCCTTTGGGCTAACAAGGGCTAATTGCCTTTCAAGGAATTGTGGCCATGTTGTCATATGTGAGCAAAGTCCACGCTTGACCCTCCCCTAGGTTGGCTTAAATCTTTCTGTAAATCTGTTTCACATGTTACATCCAAGAGTCTCCAGATCCCCTGAGAATGCTAACAGCTATTTATGCTCAGGGTTGCTGAAATGATGATGCAGCCTGTGTGGCCTGACAGACTCACTCATAAATAACTAATGAGAAAGAAGAATGGGAAAACATATTTTGTGTGAACTGATTAAATTTTATTTACAGAGCTCTGAACTATGTACCAAGAAATATGCTCCAGCTAGTTTCTCCAATATAAATGATGTTCATCATCTTTACTTAGCTACTACTTACAGGAACACCATTCTAAATACACCAAACACATGGATTGATTGATTCTAACAAGTTTGTGATATATGAATTATTATTACATTCTCTCCCAGATGTTCAAGATAATTTTAGCAACATGTGGAACTAGAATTTGATCCCAAACATCCTGGCTCTGGAGTTTTTACTATTTATCAATGTGATTTATAACTATGTGGGCAGGCATAGCATTGGTATCTGTGAAACTTGGGAAAACACTGGAAGATAATTTAGGAGAATATTTGTATATCTCAGAATGGTGAAGGCCATAAAAAATGATAAATTTGGTCACATGAGAAATAAAAACCATTGGATTGTTAAAAAAAAATAAAATAAAATACCAATGTCCAGCTTATGGATGGGGGAAAGTATTTGCCATGGGCTTGATACACAGAGGTTAACAATATCTAAAAACAAAACCCTATAAATCAATAAGGAAAAAAATGAGTAAAGACACAGGAAATAGTTTAGGGAAAGGCAAATCACGAGAGGGACAAAAAAAATCCACAATAACCAGTAAGTCGTATGAAAATGCTTCATATTTCGGCACTGTATAATCAAAGCATGTAATAAAGCAAAGCATTGCAAATGAAAATGTTGAGATATTAATGACTGTTTGATTGACAGATATTTGAAAGTGTTATGGAAGATAAAACTGCACACGGCATGAATACACATGTGTTTCTGACTCAAACAGGGAAGTCTCCCTTGAAATTGTAGGATTTAAGTATTGTACAAAATTTGAAAATTCCAGGGATAGTTAATGAAAGAATTAGTGAAGAATTAGCATGATGATTTATCTTTTTCTTTTGAAGCCCTTAATAGAACTCAGGATAGTACAAATGAGAAAACAGGTAAGTATGTTGACACAAATAGACTTAGAACATTTGTCCCTCTCCTAGAAACCCATACCCTTTTCCATCATGAGTTGATGCTTTCTGATGCCGGGCCTTCATGGACAGACTGCTTGTCACCACAGGCTGTTTAGAATTTAATTCTTGCTTTGTTTTATTTTCACATGAATCAGGGTGTTTGCTATGCAAAGAACTGAATGAAGAAATTCCTAAAATCTGAAATTTGTGTTAAAACTACAGGATACTTACTTGGTGTCATCCCAAATGTGTTGTTCAGACAAGGGTTAGGAAGTGAAGGGAAGGAAGGCGCAGAGACTGAGGTACTGCAGACAGCCACTGCAAACAGGTGACTAAAGAATGAGTGACAAACTCCTTGCTCTAATAAGGTTCAATTTGTGATGACTCACTCCGATTTCTCTAATGGCAGAATCTCAAAACTCAGAATCGAAGGAATTGAGGCATGGTCTCATTATCCTTCCCAAAGGACTCTGACCTCACTTGCATCAATACTCTAAAGACTTATGCAAATTTTTCAATTGGACTGATAGAAGTTTTTTCCTCCCCCTCTAAGTATTTTGCTGAGATTCTCTTTGGATAATTTCCATCTTCCAGAATTTTCTGGCTGAGCAATCTCTATGAGTACCAAATAGAATATTCTCCTGGCTCTTCTTGAGTCTAGTTCCCTGTAGAGCATAACAAAACCCCTTGGGGAGCGTGTTAACTCTTCCATAATACCCATATATCACTGTCTCAGTGGGGATTATAACAGCGTAAAAGCATCCTGAGTGTGGGGTTGTGAAGATTCTAGACTCAGGCATAGCAGAAAAGCATTTAAATCCAGATCTGTCCTTGTAGTTGCTTGGCCAACTAGTAAACTCACTGGACTACTCTGAATTTTAGATACTTTTACAAGTGAGATAAAGAGGTCATGTATGGTGCTCTTCAACATCACTTTACACCTAAGATTTGGAAGTCTGTGATTAAATGAGGTCGAACAAATATCCCAATACCCCGTAATATGTATGTCCTAGCTATGAGACAGCATTGTTTCATTGTGTTCTTACACATCATTAGTGACCTGTTTTAAGAAGTTGATGACATGATCAAGCTTTATCTACACCTTTTCTCCATTTAAAAATCTATTTTTATTTTGTGTTATTTTTGATATTATTTCTAATGATGATGCTCTTTCAGAATTTATGTATTTGCTACACCAGAAAGATGGTTTTCCCAACAGTGAAAAAACTCTATCTCAAGACAAGATAAACTTGGATGTGGTACAGAAACAGATGAACTTAGCATCAGGTCTGGAAGTATGTGATAGGAGCCCTCTGCTTCCAGGGCAGGTTTTTTTCCCTGTAATGTTTGGCTGATCCTAGCCACTTCAGTCATGTATCTCTTTCCCTCCAGTTAGGTCCCCCCACTTAGTGCAGCAGATCATGACAGAGAAAGCCACAGGCTCTTAAATGCCTCAGGCTAAAAGATATTTTCATCACTGTTTCTCTTTGGCCAAAGCTAATCACATGATCTACCCAACTGCTAAAGCCTAAGAAATGTGCGGCTGAGACAGAAAGACTGTCAATGATTTCTAGGTCTTTCTCTTCCAGGTCTTTCTGTCCTTTGAATGAATGTATGCATACAGTGTGCATGCCTAGCGCCTGCAGAGGCCAGAAGAGAGTGCTGGGTCATCTGGAATTGGAGTTAATTAATTGCAAGTTGTTATGTGGGTGCTAGGAACCAAATTCAGGTCCTCTGGAAGAGCAGAAAGTGCTCTCTAAGCCACTGAGCCATTTCTCTAGCTGCCACACCTCCACCCCAGTTTATTTTTAAATGTCTTTAAAGACCAATAGAAACATTTTACTTGGATTGAAAGACCTGAGTGATGTCTTATTCAATAGCCTCCTAAATCTTGGCTGTGAGGGACAAAGAAAGAGGAAACTGGATCACAATTGAGGCTCACTGACTCATGAGTTGAAACCCATTTGCCATGCACCTTAGACTGAACAGTGAGGCCAACATGATACTCAGTGAGCACTCCCTGTGCCAAGTACTCTACAAGATGTTATATTCTATGTAACTGTCTCAGAAACCTATTTCACTGGAAACACAGGCAAGCCAAGTCACTTGCCCAAGTAAACGAAGCAGGTAATCTTCAAAATCAATGAACAAAGTCCCTGTTCATCTAACCTCAAATCAAGCCAGTCTTTCTGGTTAACTGATTGAAAACTCATGAGACAGTACTGTGATGGGAAATGCAGAGACACAAGAATCATGTAAACCAGACTGGCCATGTAGTCACCATGTGAATAGGGGGAAAATTAGATTTTTGAATCTCAGGGTTTTTTTTTTTAAATCTGTGAAGTATGTAAAACAGCACCCTTAATAGCTGCCTTAGCTAGGGTTACTACTATTGCTGTGATAAGTCACCACGGCCAAAAGCAACTTGGGGAGGAAAGGGTTTATTTGACGCACAGTTCCACACAACAGTTTGTCATCAAAGGCAATGAGGGTAGGAGCCTGGAGGCAGGAGCTGATGCAGGGGTCATGGAGTGATGCTGCTTACTGGCAAATGGAAGGGGTCTGACTTACTCTTGCATTATCTATACTATATAGTAAGTGCACCATGGATAACTTGTGCTTAATATAAGACCATGAATGGTTCATGAATTCGTGCAAGGTTATGTTGATGTTACAAGTGGGTTAAAAAAAAAGGCAAAGAAAGGCCTGGAGCTATAGATATAATCCTGTGGTTTAGATAATGCGTTTCTCTTCTAGAGGACCTTGGATCAATTCCAAGCACTCAGATCAGGCCATTCACAATCACTTGTAAAGCCAGCTCCGGGAGACCCAGCACCTTCTTCTGGCCTCTGATAGTATTGCATTCATGTGCAGAAGCCTCACACAGGTGCACACACACATTCACATAATTAATGCTAAATTTTTGAAAATTAAAGGAAAGAAAGACCTGGAAGAGACCTAGAATTCATTGACAGTCTATCTGTCTCAGCTTCACATACATACCATTCATGCAAATCTTCATTATTTAAAAATAAGCTGAAGGGACATGGAAGAAAACACAAGGTAAGTTTGTACCACAAGCAACAAGGTCAGAGGATGGCTCTCGTTAAACATGGCAAGTTCAGAAACACTCTTTGAACAAGAGTTAAAGACCTCATGGACCTCATCTTTGGCAGTATCTGCCCCACCTCTGTTCTACTTTCTGACTGGACTTCCAACACAAGCCAACACTAAAACCCTGCCAGTTACCAACCCTAATGAAATCTCCTCTTCACGGGCCTACCTACGCTGGGTCCTGTTAGCCTCTCCTGTTTCCACACGGCTCCTCTCAGACTTTTCAATAGCACCACTTCCTCTTTGCGAACACTGACTCCTTAGCACCTCACTCTTCTCTCTTGTGCTCACCTGGAGAAGTGTCAACTGCCACCAAATAAAACTCTTGACTGTCCTTGGCCTGCGCTCCAGGAGCCGAACATTCATGGAAGGATAAAAACCAAACCAACCTGGCAGTGACTCCTGTCACATGTGGGTAGTCAGCACTGCTGCTCATTTTATGTTACGTGTCCCAGAGGATGCTCTCTCTCATTGCTTCTCTTCCCACCTCAAATCCTCACACCCATTCTCTCTGACATTATACTGACAGCCAGCGGCCTCTCAGCTCACATGTCATTGAAATAAAATCAAATCTTCAAGGGAGAAGCGTTGTACTCATCATAGAATGCTCCGTGTCAACTACGCGTATGCCGACATCCTCTGTCCACGCTCTCTGTCTCCGAATGGAGCGTCTTCACTCTCTTAAGGGCCGGACCTTTCGAAGACTACATATCTGAATCGTCACATGTTGTCTCTGCATTTCAATATATCTGTTTCCTCAGCCATTCCATTGCTGCCTGCAAACACATTTTTTCTACGGCTACATTTGCTTTTAATTATGCACATTTTATTGGCAGATACTGTTGATTCCGGAATGTGCCAAATGTGTAGGGGTCAGATGGGTTATTTCTGGCTTTGGAACCCAAAAACATTTCTAAAGGTTTGCAAAGTCTCTGTCTAATTTCTTCCTGCCAGACTTGGCTGGAATCATTGCTACTTTCCTGTTAAAACCTCAATAACCCCTCCAAGGTCATGACTCTAATGACCTAACTCCATTCACTGGACCCCCAAGGAGGTAGTATTTGAACCAGAACTTGTAAAGATTAATCCCCGTTGTCAACTTGACTGGTTTCTAATCACCTAGGAGACTGGTGAGGTATGCCTACAGTGCTTCTATGACAGAATTTCCAGAGAGGATTGCCTGAGGTAGAAAGACCAACCTTCAGTGTGAGTAGCCCATCCCCTCAGTGGGTGTTCCAGGGAGACTAAAAAGGGAAAGGAGGTGGAACCTGAGACCCAGCATTCAGCTTTTGCCAGCTTCCTGGCCCAAAGGACATGAAATGAGCCGCTACCATGGCCTCTCTTGCCACTGGGAACCGAGTGCACTGAAAACTGTGAGCTGATAACCCCTTTGTGAAGCTGTGTCTGCTCATATTTTGGGAACAGTGATAATCAAAAGTAACCAACTCAAGCCTCAAAGGACTTGTGTTGAATGAGTAGGAAGACATTCTAGGAACAGAAGAACGGCTTCGCAGCAGGGTCAAGGCAGCGCTAAAGCAAGTTCAGTGTACAGAGAATTGGAAATAGTCTCCCTTGGCTCAAAATTGGTGTGTGAAGAACAAAGGAACAGAAGACAGAATATACTCAGAAAATAAAGACACTGCACATAAATCCCTGAACAGACAAGGAGCCACTCATTTTCACTTAAAAGCTACTTACTCCTTTATACATGCAGATTTTAAATTTATTTAAGGTGGGCATTAAGTTTGCAGTTAGAGAATAGCTCATTTATGCTAACAGCCTTGAGGCTGTAAGAATTCTGTTTATTACATTAGAAGCCACACAGTGCTCTCCATTCTAAATGCTCTGTTTGAGATTCGACATTGTGAATCCTGCTAACTCTCTGAATATGAAGTAGGCTGTATGCAAATGTATTTGTTCATAATGAGCTTTTAGCATCCCTCCTCCTCTCTGAGGATGAAATCAGTATACAGGCTTCTTAAGGCACATCAGAAATCTTCCCGGGGAGAGCAGAAGATGATTAAACCCACTCTGCATCATCATGAGTCTGTTGAAAGACATTCTCGTTGTGAAGTTCTGCTTTACTTTAAAACAACCCAGCAATTGAATTTGGAACCATTTCATGGCGAGGTTCAAGGAAGATATCAATCTTTTTTGTTGCTGTTTAGCATGTAATAATAAAGTGATTGTTGCTGTATTATAACTATGTTAGTTTCCTAGATGCTTTCCCCACAAATGAGCATCCTTCAAAACTGCATTCTTCTGCCTTGTTTTCTTAATCAGATCACCTTCAGAAGCCGGATTACAGCCCTACTCACTTCCAACAACTGCTCTGAGTTGGATGTTATCATTTACTTAGAGTCCTAGAGTCACAATGGGTTAAGGATATTTGGTGTCACATAACTCTAAAGTCATTGTATATGAATAATTATATGGATATCGAGAGAACACACAACAAGTATTCATGTTTTAAAGTAATTATCATAAATCAAGTCTTAATTTTAAAAAAAGCACATCACTGAATGCAGTAAAGCCAACTGAAGCCTAAGGTTCTGCTGGTTCATCTTCTGCACAAAATGGGCCAATGATGACCTTTGCCAATGACATCCACATTTTTATTTGGATGGAACTGTAGCTCTTTCGAGTGAAAGAAAGAAGGATCAAGGTGAAGTGGTTGGTTGCATATGGAATGCTGAGTTTCCTAAGTCAGGGGAAGGATTCCAGAGCAATGAATAATTCATGAACTTAAAATGGCTTTCTAGAAGGCACTCCACTCCTCACCCTTTTATGCTACAGCGCAGATATACTCTATCTTTAATCAGGTCTGCGTTTAGGAGCTCAGGGAATGTTGAAGTCTCACAAACCTCTACAATAGACAAATTGAGAAATGGAGTGTGTAGAGACTCATTTATTACAGACAAGGCTGTTGCTGATGTTACTTAAATCCAAGTGAGAGGAAACTGACAAGAGCATCTAATGTGGAGGACAATGCTGGACCACTTTTGAAAAACCTTGAGTTAGCTGTTAGCAATGAATACCACATCCAACTGCCTCACCCTGCAGGCATCTCAGATTCTAACCTCTATAGTAATATTTACTTTCAAATTTTGTCGAACTAGGTTATCAGAGAATTTAGACATTTTGTTACAAGACAGCCAATTAATAACTGAGCAAGGAGTATACTGAGACGGGATATTTTTAATGCATTTTATTCTGTCATATTAATGCACAAACTCATGAATGCCTCTCCCATTTGACTTACACAAGAACGAGTAACTTTCAACCAGTAATAGTATTTTAATTAAAGGAAAGTAACTGCTTTTCTGGTCGTTCTCATCTGGTACTATATGTTCTCAAAGGAAAACAATAAGCCAGCTATTCCTCTTGAATTTACCATATCCCATTTAAAAAGTATATTTTAGGGAAACATAATGAGAGATAGATGATATGCGCAGCCCATGGGGAGAGTGCAGCAAGTGATCCCAGCTAGGAAAGAAATCACAGAGAAAGCATCTTCCTAATTTGATCTCGATTGTTTCGGCATTCAGGGACATGTGGAAAGTTTGGCTTAACAAGGGAAATCTACATTTCTCAAATTTCTGTAAGCAGTGGGTGAAAAGAAAAGCACTGGCCCAGGTCACCCCAAAACCAAGTTCTCAGCACAAAGAAGAATCATTGCCCCAGAGGGACAGAGGGCAGGGAATAAGAGACAAAGACAGGAGATGGAGGAAGAGGGAGAAAGGAAAGGAACAAAGAGAGAGAGGACAAAGGATTGCCTCTGGATAGAGAGAAGACAGGCATGGACCATAGACAAATGGTGGTTTATAAAGGTAAAGGGGAAACCCTGTGTTAGGATGAGGTGTTTAATTTTAACTGGGCACGTAAATTAGGAGAGTCAAAGGGAGCTTTTATTGTTGGACTTCAATACATCAATAGTTGGACCTTAGTAGTCAGCCCCAGGAGGAGGAAGTGGCCAAATAAGGGAATAGACCTTGGTGGCTAGCTTTAGGAATGTGATTTAATGGCTTTTAGCAAGGCAGAGGGAATCCCAGAGAACAGGGAGGCCTCTTCAGCAGGCACTGTGCTCACATTGTCTTGTTCATATAGCCTTTTCCTGGGAATGGTTTGTCAGTATCCTCACAGATGAGCAATTTGGGTTTTCTGAGAAGTTTGCCCACATCCACATTATCTCACTGAGCATGGCGCAAAGTGGGTCTGACAATTTGGTGTGGATTGTTCCTAGGAGGCAATTTGCTTATTTTCAATAGGTACAGATGCAGTGCAAAGTGTTAAAGAATAAGGAAATCTTGTCACATTCAGGAAAATTGATGCAATGGGAGAGCATCGTATTAAGTAAAATAAACCAGACTCTGAAAACAAATATCACCTTTTCTCTTACATGTGGGATCTAAATTACAGATTTAAAGGGGATGGGGAGATGAGGAGATGATGGAGCAAATAAGAGTGCTTGCTGCACGGGCCTGAGGACCACAGTTCAGAGACACCCGGAGTAGCTGAGTGTTGTCCTCTACACCTAACTCCAGTACCCGGGAGAGGGCAGAAACAGAGATTCGGGTGCTTGCTGGCCAGCCAGTCTCACCAATGACTAGCTCCACATGCAGTGAGAGACAAGGAGACTGTGCAGAATGACAGCACAGGACACCTGACATCCTTCTCTGTCCTGTGCCCACGCAGGTGGACGCACCAGAGCACACATATGCACATACACACCACACACACATACTCACATAGACAGAAAGCAAAATGTGAAGCATGAGAAAGCTTGTTTGAGAGGAAGAGGGGAACAATGGCTGAGGGAACAAGAAAAGGTCATGGGAGTGAACATGACCAGAGTATTTCATATCCACGTATGAAAATGTTATAATGAAACCCATTGTTTTGCATGATTAATATATACCAACACATAGCATAAAAGTGTCTAGAAAATGAATATTTTAAATGGCAGTGAAATAAAGGGTAAGCCACATTTTAAAGTACCGTGCAACGAGTCTAATTTAAAAAAAAAAATTCTTTCTCCTGTGTGAAAGCAAATTCCCTTAGGGTCATATTGGGGAACAATTTTTTCCTCATGTGAGTTAATTGTATTGCAAAGTAAGAAAAGGGCAACTTTTTTTTGGTGCTGAATATTCTCTAATCCAAGCTCTTCTGGAATGTGCAGCTAGCTGTATTCAAATTTATGGAAATTTGTGATTTACATTCTCCATGAAATATTTACTGCTAAGGAGCTCACGTGTGTGGATACACACATTTGCATACTAGGTATACACATGTGTATAAATAATACACATATATATATTTGTGAATTTCCTGAAGCATCTCCGTGTGACTCACAAACACAGGTAAATGTGACCCACTTATTTATAAACAACAATGCATCAGTTTCCTTTCCAGAACTGCTGAGAGTCTCTACTTTGAAACCCCTTTCACAGTGAGCTAAATCTCTCCAGACAGGCAGAGGAGGATTAGAGTGTATTCCTTTGGGTAGCAGCCTAGCTGGGTCAAAAGAAGATAAAGGGATTTTCAAACATGGTTCTGATGGAGAAGGCGGCCAAAATGAATAGCTGAGGGTGGATAACACCTAACCTGGGATACGTTCAGCTCAATCAAACCCAGTGGAACTGCTGCTCCGCAGAGAGCAGACCCGTCTTTCAGAGTCCCCTGGAATAAATTCTATGTGCTTTCAGAATAGATTTGAATGGTGAATTACTCTGCTTGAAGATGGAAAAGGAGTCAGGGAGCCTTTCTTTTCCCATGAGGCAGTATCCCTATTTATAAACAGTAATGAAATTGACACAGGTAAACTGATTATGCTAAGCATCCTGGGAGTACCAAAGCTCACAAGACCATTGCGTTGCCTGCTCTTCAGCCTTTTGCAGAAAACTGTGATGCTGGGGCAGGCTCAGATTCTTAAATCCCAATCAGTGAGTGATTTATTAACCGCTAATAAGTTGCTGATCTCTTTGTATCTCAACATAAAATGTGAAGTAGTAGCTTTTTTATTAAATTGTTCTGAGTCTTCTTGTTGAAAGGACAAATATCCAGTGATCACAGTAACACCTTTTCGACATACTGATGCAATTTCTTCTGCAACTGGTTTATATTCCCACTAACAAGTGTGCAAGGATTCCCTTTCCCTGCTTTCTCAACACCTTCTTCAATATTTGTTGGATTTTTGGTCTCGTTGATAATGTTTGTTCTAAATATTTTCGAGGTGAAATCTCATTGTGGGTTTAATTTACATCACCCCCTGATGATAAATAACATCAAACACACACACACACACACACACACACACACACACACACACACACACA
>CABHPR010141823.1:23372-52654 GCA_902168415.1 Peromyscus melanophrys
ACACACACACACACACACACACACACACACACACACACACACACACAGGTCTGTTTTTTGAGAAGTGCTTCCTCAAGCCTTAGAAATATTTAGTAAAATGTTTCCCTACTCTAAAGTGGAAACACGAAACCCTGAGAAATTGGGGAAATTGATAAAATTGTAAAAACTCACAACTCAAGACGTCTGACTATGCACTGAACCCACACCCCATGCATGCCAGGCAACCATGCTGCTACTGAGCTATATTTTAGGCTTCTTTTTATTTTTAATTATGAGACAAGGTCTCACTAAGCTGCCCAGGATAATCTTGAACTCGTGGTCCAAGTAGACTTTGAACTTCTCATCTTTCTGTCAGTCACCAGGACAGCTGAATCTATGTTTTAATATAATTTTATAACTAAGTTATGACCAGCTATGACTAGGCTATGAAAAAGATACATATATTATCGTATACACATCATACATATTAAAATATAATCAATATAATCGATAATGGTGGTATATCATGTGCTATAGGTACATCAATATTATGACTATATTACAAAATAATGAGTTGTTAAATGTATACATATTGTAAGTAATCTATATAATGTGTTTTACATAGTGGATATTTTAATGTAATGTATGCACCTTATTATAGATCACATGTAAATGTTACCTGTAAATAGGTATGCAAGTGTTGCTTAGCAACCCAGACACTCGTATAATAATGTAGGCATCTCATTCTTATGTATAAATTTGACCTGAGAAGATGCCCCTTTCTTATTTAAACCATATGTTTTTTCAAATACCAGCAAAATAATAGCTTTATCATGGTAATTTGATATCTCAAATTATTTCCAAATGTTTGCAGCCTGTTTTTATCCACTGTCCTAAAGAGTTGAGAAAGAAGTAGCTCCAAGGACATTGGGAAGGGACTTTCAACTGCAGCAGGTTCAAGGCAAGCCCTCTAGCAGAAAGAGCAACTTCCTCACTCACTGGGTTGATTTCCTTCTATGCAATGGTGGTAAAACTTGCAGACTGCCTTGTCTTGGGGATTCAAGTGCACACTCTGTGGACACAAGCATTTAGTCCTTTTGTGCTCTTGCGTTGTGTGTACTCAGTAAACATGTTCTGCAAAGTCTTACTTTATGATTTTCTTCAAATTCTTTCATAGTTCTCCCTCTTCCATTGTAGCTTGATCCCTTTAATTTTGTCACCCAGCAACTGACGGACAGATCATAAAAGCCACTTTGAATTATGTATCCCCACCTTAGGGCCCTCCAAGCAAACAAACAGCCGGTTGTGTCAGAATTTTTTCCACAGCATCTCCTTGTCAACTCGAGCAACAAAGGCAGTGCTGGAAGTTTGTGAAAGAAACTTCTTTTGTAGTGACTCATCAGCAAGGATGAGAGAGAAGCAACATCAAAAGGCAATGGGAGCTGTTTAACCAAGCCAGAAGCAAATCCTGGAGTTCCTAAGCCTTAAACACATGGAGTGAAGTGGAGTGGAAAAGACCATGGGGGCCAGCATGTGCAAGACTCTACCAACACGAACAGTTGCCTGGGCAGTTTCCAGGTAGAAGACAAGTGTGAGCTCCTTCACCCAAAACATCGGCTTCTTTGCCTCAGTCCCTCCTCTTGAATTTGCAATGGAGGGCACTTTCCTCGTAATTTCAATGTTTCTTACCTTGAGATTATTGTAATATTGGCTTAATAGTGATGGATATTGACTAATTATAGTGAATCTAAGATTAACTTTGCAGGATCATCTTTTAGATGCAAATCTAAAGATTTGTTTTAATCATTTTAAGTGCTGTGTATATGTGTGTTTGTCTGTGTAGGTCTGCGCACACCTTTGGATCTCACTGGAGCTCAGCTCCAGGGTATTATGGGCTTTTCTACATGGATGCTGGTAAGTGAACTTGGGACCCCTGCAAGAGCAGGACTCACTCCAGTGTTCCTGATGTTTCATTCTTTAAATTTTCATACATCTATACAATGTATCTTGATTATGTCCATCCCTCATTCTCCATCTCCAACTACTTCCAATACACCCCCTTACCAAATCTCTCTCCTGACTTCAGTCTCATTTTAAAATTATTTAAAGTATGCAGCAAGGCTACTCATTATCCTATAAATAAATAAAAGTTGAACTGCCTGACCATAGCCTTGAAAGCCCTGCAGGATGTGTCCCTGACTTGCAGTTAGAATTTTTCACCAAAACCCCCAACTTCCATCCTGGCCCTTTCTCAAATGCACCAAATACGAGTTCACTAAAGGCGTTGGGCTTCCTTCTTCTCTCTCCTAAGTTTATCTGGACAATCATCTCTCTGGAGTTTTGCATAGCTAATGTCTTTCACATTTTAGATGGCTGTTTGAGAAGGTTTTTCTACTCGATACCCTCTCTAAATGCTCCCCTCTATATCCACCTCTATGTTGAATCCAGTTTTCCTTTATCACTTTTTTGTAATTAATTAATTAATGAGTTACATCATGTGTGTCTCTGCATCAGTACACAGTTATCAGCAAAGCTTAAAACAGATGTCTGGTTCCTGGTACTCAATATTATGTTTGAATGAATAAATAATATGAAGGGCATTTCCAAAGCTTATGATAATGCATTGGGTACAAACTACATGTGTTGAGAATTACTAATTTAATATTCACTCAACTTGTAACTCATTGTATGATCAGAAAAAATTATGATACTGTACTTGAATAGAATGACTTCAAATACGAATCTTAGTATGCCAGTGGTAGAGAAGAGTTTACTGATGGATTCTTTGCTTATATTCACTCCTTTACCATTGAGTTATACACAGGCTTCCACATATTCATACAGATAGATACCTTTCATGCTTAGGCTTTAGCAACCCTGGCCCATTGATTAAATCTGATCACAGGCTACGGCAATTTGTTGGGCACAGCTTTAGTGCTGGAACTAACTATAGTGCTCAGATTATACTCAAGGCCAAAGGAAATTCTAGCTGAGCTCTCCAACTTTTCCCATTTTGTGTAGACACTTCAGGGATTTTACATTGGAGACATTTGAAGAACAATGTATAAAGCCTGGAAAAAAAATCTATTTTTACAGCTAAAGAAGAATGATTATATTTTCAGCAATGTGAGCCTGTGAATGACATTGCCTCTCTTGTGCCCTGTTTAAATGCTTGTTGGCCCCAACATGCAGGCAGAGGCTACTCTGTTCATTTGAATTTCTGGAGGACAGCAATGGCCTAGTTTTCCTCCTATTGCACAGTCTACCTGAAGAAGTCATTTTGGGTGTTTTTCCCTTGAGCCCTGTGTATAATTAGACACATATCAGACTGAGACAGGGCAAAGGAAGGAGTAGGGAGGGGAAAAAGAAAAGAAAAGAAGAAAGAAATTTGACCTGGCCTCTTGCTAACTCTGGAAACCGAATGTATTTGTTTCTTTGAAAAAGGTGTCTCGCAGGTCCTTGGCAGAATGCTCAAAGTAGCCTTTATGTAAGTGCTGGGAGCTCTCTTTAGTCCAAGGCCCAAGGACTGCAGTTCAGTGTGTGCAAGATCAAACACGGGCGCAGCAGAGACACTGTGAGGTTCAGCGAGTCACCTGGGGGTGCTGCCCGGCTGGGGGAGCTTTTCATGCTTTAAAAGACATTGAAGTACCACTGCCTGGAGACTGCCAGTGTTTAAGGAGCCTCTCGGGAAGTGCCTTTCCGTGCAGAAAGACACAAGTAAGACTCAAAATAAGGGCCCTTCCTTTGGTGGGGTTCTGGTTTTACCTCTGTCACAACCCTTCACGTCTGAGGAAAATCAACTCGGATAAAACGTGAGATCCTACAACTTCAAGCGGAGAGCTTTGCTCTGGCATTGGCGCTTTGGTTTCGTGTCCTTGGGCTCATAACATATGTATAGACTGCTGCTACTTAGAGGAAGGTGCTGGGAAGCAAAACCTGAATATCACACACACAGGGACTCTAGGCTCATTTAAAAACGGCTGACTGACCAATGCTGTCTTGGCCCAGCCATGGAGGACAAGCTGACGAAGTATAGCTGAATTTTTTTCTTTCATGTTCATGGTTCAGTAAAATGTGGAGCCTGGAGACAGAGTTTAGTCAGTTCTCAGAGGCACTTGCAAATGCTAAACTGAACGACCCCCTCCGGAAATTTCGCCACTTTCTCCAGTCTACTTCTACAACCTCTGATGTGCCTCAGGATATGGCAGCCAAAACACGGTTGCTGGCATTAGGCAGCAGGGTTGAAATTTTGGCAGGTTTTCAGAGACAACTGCTAGGTCACTAAATAATTCAGATTTGAATCAATCAATGTGTTATTATTTCCACTGAATAAATTCTAGCTGTATCCAAATTCTTGTTCTCACCTCTACTGAGATCTTAAAAAAACAAAACAAAACAAAACAAAAAACAACACAAACATTTATTGATCCCCAAATAAATAAATAAATAAATGTGGAGCTGAGTAAGACACATCTTGCCTGAGTCAGACACAGTTCTAAACACGGGCATCACTCTGTTCTAGGTGGTGACTGGAGTTCACAATTGAATATGTGTGGCTTTTAGGGAATAATAAGTAAGTCTGGCATGGTCCCTCGGGTTGGGGTGTCCCCTGGTTGGGCACAGATGAGCTCATTATAGATAACTCAGAGGTTTAAAAGATTTATTATATGGAAAAGTAAGGAAAGGCATTGAAGACTGAATCAAAAAAATGTGGGCCAAGAACTGAAAGTTGAACAACCAGCTCGATATTTAAAGGTGAGATGTAATCTTGTTTTTGTTTCCTGGGCTTCTTGAGATGTTACTCTGGCCTCTGTGATTATAATCACATGTCTACAGGTTAACAATAGTTGATGATTTGTTTATTCAACAAATAGCTTTAAGTAATCTACTATGTATTAGACAATATAGCAGGTCTGTTTCTACTAGTGTAGTCAAATTTCCTGATTATAGCGTTTGAGTGAATCATAGTAACAAAATGAGTATTTCAGTGTTTCCAATATGTGATCAGTTCCATAGGTATACTCATTCTAAAAATTTTAGTGCCATCGTTCAAGCAAAATAAACATATTTTGAGACAGAACTCTGAGCTCCTCTGTAGCAGGCTTTCTTGGGGCCACCAACCAGCTCCCAAATAAAGACATGGAAACTTCTTATTAGTTATCAATGTTTAGCCTTATCTTATGCTTATCCCACTAGCTCTTAGAACTTAATTTAACCTGTTTCTCTTCATCTCCATTTTGCCTCAGGGCCTTTTTTTTTTTAAAAAAAAAAAACCATTCTTTCATTCTGTATGTCCTGCTTTTCCTGCTTTCTTCATGTCTGGCTGGCTGGTAGCTGCCTGGCATCTTCCTCTTTTTCTCCCTCTTTCTCTCTTCCCTCCGAACCTAGATTCCTACTCCTACTTATTCTCTGCCTACCAGCCCCTCCTACCCCTCTACTGCCTAGCTATTGGCCATTCAACTTTTACTAGACCGATTAGGTGCCTTAGGCAGGTAAAGCAACACATCTTTACATCATTAAACAAATGCAGCATAAACAAATGTAACACATCTTTATACCGTTAAAGTATGTTAGTATTCTGTAACATAAGCAAATGGAACATCTTTGCATAGTTAAAGTGATATTCTGCAACATAAACAAATGTAATATATCTTTATATAGTAAAATAATATTCCACCACACTCCTCTATGCATCGATCAGAGTTAACCAGGTAAGAATCTTTTCCAGAGGATTCCACAGGAGCCAACAAAACAATTGTCAAGTCTCTTATATAAGAGACAGGGTGCTCTCTGAAAATGAAAACATCATCCTTTCACAAAACGCTCTCTAAGATGGTTATTTCCAATCAGATGGAGGCATCTTTTCACATAAGTTGCCTCAAGGATGTAATCAAAATATATCTCCTTTCCAGTCTTCCAGTGTGGTGTGGAATCCCTGTCGATATGGACCCAGAAGGAAACAGCTAGGACACAACCTGTCCGTGTGCACAGCATTGAGATGTTAATGATTCTTTCGTTATGATGTCCTGTCATGGTGGAAATGAGGACTAATGACAAGTTATATTTGTTCTGGAGAAACTGAAATGGCTTGTCACCATGGCAATGGTTAGAAGCTGCTTCCATTTCTCACTGCCCACTCCAATCTTATATACTAGGTACACACAGTGATGCTTTCTGCAGACCCAGATCATTAGCTGGCTGTTTATGCATCCTGAGACTCTGTCAGGAAGGCATTTAGTGACAGATATTTGTTTTTAGTTACCCAGGGCAATAAAGGAGATCTCTGCTTTCTGGATCCTGGAATAGTTGTTTGCAGCTGTGGTGAAATACCATGACCAAAAGCAACTTAAGGAAGAAAGCTTTCTTTTGGCTTATGGTTCCAGAGGGCCAGAGTCCATCCTGGCAGGGAAGGTATTGTATGGTGTCGTGGCAGGAGCAGACGCTGGCTGATCACATTTCATCCCCACACAGGAAGCTGAGAAAGAGAACGGGAAGTGGGATGGAGCTAACCCCACGCCCAAGTCCCAAGCTTCCCCACTCTGTGATGGAGACACTTCCTTCAGCAAGGCTGTACTTTCTAAAGGTGCCATAACCTCCCCAACAGCACTGTCAATTGGAGACCGAGAGTTTAAATACAGGAGCCTATAGGTGCCATTCCTCATCGAAATGACCACAGATCTCAAGTGTTATGAGAGGAGTGAGTTAACCTAAGGGGTTATTTAGTGATGACCCAGTAGAACTAAGATTCAGGCACAAGCCTATGGCCCCATGCCAAATGTTCAGTTTTACTACAAGTTAAACAGAAGTGCTCATCTATTCCTTACCTAACCAAACTAATGATTTCTAGGAAGGAAAGCTCAAATCAAGGCCCATGTGACCCCACTGTAGTCAACCAATTCCTTTTAGCATATTAAGTCTTCATAGGTACTTCATATGAGTTCAATAGTCTCTTCTGCTGTTTGTGAGTTATTCATCCCCAGCACCAATTTATTAAGTACATATTCTGTGTGAAGCATTGAGTGAGTCTCTGAGGAGATACTCTCTAGCTTTGAACTTTAGTGTGAGAAGACAGAAATAAACATCTGTAACTCAAGAGGGGCCATGCTGTAATTTCTTTAACCAGCACCAATTTGAGTACCTGCTATCTGACAAATATTACCGGAGACCATGAGCAGAAACTCAGCCTTTAGAAGAAAAGTTATTAGACAAGGAAGATGAGGGCTGGGGAGAGGCTTCAGTTGGCAAGATGCATGCCTTGCTATCACAAAGACCTGAGTTCATTCTCAAACAACAACATTTGTAAAAGTCCAACGCTTGTGGTTCAGATGTAGCTAGAATATGACACTATGAAGGACCAGAGGCATGGAAAGGGTAGAGTTGGTCTAGGTCAGGATATGGAACATCTTACATGTTGTAAAAACAAAAACAAAACAAAACAACAACAACAATAAAAAAAACAAACAAAGCCTTGACCTTATCCATAGGCCAGCACCTGTGAAACTCTTTAGGAGGAAGAATCAGTTTTCTTTTCTTTGTTTCTTTCTGGTAGAAGCAGTTTTGGTCACTCTTCTATTGCTGTGAAGAGACACTATGACAAAGGCAACTCTTATGAAAGAAAGCATTTAATTTGCGGGCTTTCTTACAGTCTCAGAGGCTTAGTCCATTATCATTATGGCAAGGAGCATGACAGTACCCATGGTACATCTTGGAGCAATAGCTGGGAGCTACATCGTGGTCTGAGGGGGAGAGGGAGGGAGGGAGGGAGAGAGGGAGGGAGGGAGGGAGGGAGGGAGGGAGGGAAAGAGAGAGAGAGAGAGAGAGAGAGAAAGAAAGAAACTGGGTCTAGCATGGGCTTTTGAAACCTCAAAACCCACCCCCAGAAGCACACTTCCTCCAAGTCCACACCTACTCCAACAAGTACACACCTCCTAATCCTTCTCAAATAGTGCCACTCCCTGATGACTAAGCATTCAAATATATGAGCCTATGGGGACCATACTTATTCAAAACACCACAGAAGCCAATTTGTTTAAGAATATATTAAAGAAAATTATTTAAAAAAGGAAATAGGCCTATGAAACACCAGTCAAATCTTTACTTGAGAAGAAGTTAATATTAAATCACTCAAGTAATTGTATTCTTATATTTAATTTCTGTGCTCATTTCTTTGTACATGAAAATAAGCAGTTTGCATTACAACACTAATTCACAGCCCGCTTGTAATACTGATAAAGATAAAAGGATCACTTAGGTTTTAAAATAAACATGCCAATGTGTGGTTGATATATTGTGTACCCCAGTAAACTTATCTGGGTCAGAGAACAGAACAGCCACTAGATAGATATAGAAGCCAGGCATGGTGGCACACACCTTTAATCCCAGGACTTGAGATCTCATGTCTTGCTTGGGAAAGACACACGCCTTTAATCTCAGGAAGTAATGGCAGGAAGCAGAAAGGTATATAAGGTATGAGGACTAGTAACTAGAGGTCTTTTTAAGCTTTTAGGCCTTTAAGCAGCAGTTCAGCTGAGATCCATTCGGGTGAGGACTCAGAGGCTTCCAGTTTGAGGAAACAAGATCAGATGAAAAGTTAGCAAGGTGAGGTTGGATGTGGCTTGTTCTGTTTCTCTGATCTCTCAGCATTCAACCCAATACCTGGCTCCAGGTTTGTTTTTATTAATAAGACCTTTTAAGATTTGTGCTACACCAATGGCCTGGAAAGATGGTTCAGTGGTTAAGAGTACATATTGCTCTTGTAGAGGACCTGAGATCAGTTCTGAGCACCCCTGTCAAGACACTCACAATTGCCTGTAACTTCAGCTCCATGGAACTTAACACTCTCTGGCCCCTTCTGGTACTGCATTCATGTCCACAGGCCTATGTACAGACACATATTCACATGATTAAAAAAATTAAATTTTGAAAAAATAAATGTAATCTTCATATAATGACTATATCTAAATTACATACATTAACAGATGCATCCTTACTTTTGAAGTCAAGGTATCTTTAAAATATACATATTGGTTTAACTCAGCTTCCTTTACAATCAAATATCTCTCTGCAGTTAAGAATCCCAAAGACAACACAATCCAGATTCTCTGTGTGATATCCATCTTTACGTGGCTTATATTTTATACTACCTTTAATGTCTCTTTAAAGACTTCATTTTTCAAAACTATTTATTTCTTTATTTAACTGTATATATTCCTTTTTATCTCTCTTTGAAGCCTACGTACATTTTTACACACATTTTAAAGCATTTAAAGTCTTGTTCCATCTGAATCTGTCTTATCGTGAACCTGTTACTTTAAACTGCAGCATTTCTAAGACTGAAACGGTGCTATGGCTGCTGGCTCCACCCACCTCAGCTTCCCAACATGGTGATGGTACGTTTACCACCAGCTCTGGGAGCCTTCGTGGGTCTATGCTTCTATCAAAGTAGCATGTAGCCCAGAAACCTCTTTTTTTGTTTTGTACTAGCAAAGGCTAAATCCACCAGGCAGCTTAATGTGCCACTTGCAGACGCCTCATTCCCGCCATACTGCAAGTCGAACACGCACACCAGGAACCCGCCATACAGTAGCTCAAGCCCGCAGGCTGCGGCTAACTTGAGAAAGACAACTAGGAAGCTGTTTTAGCTCCGTTTTAGAATCTTCTTTTTACGCTTTCTCAGGTTTTAAGTGGAAATTCCTGCCCCACGTTATGGCGCCATTTGTTGCTAGAGTTTTCCTGCGTGGCCCACAGTCAGGACAAATCTCACCTGCCAGTCCCACAGCCGCTCAGACCCAACCAAGTAAACACAGAGACTTATATTGCTTACAAACTGTATGGCCGTGGCAGGCTTCTGCTAACTGTTCTTATATCTTAAATTAATCCATTTCTATAAATCTATACCTTGCCACATGGCTCGTGGCTTACTGGCATCTTTACAGGCTGCTTGTCCTGGTGGTGGCTGGCAGCGTCTCCTTCCACCTTCCCGCTCTTTTTATTCTCTCTGTTAGTCCCGCCTATACTTCCCGCCTAGCCATTGGCCAATCAGTGTTTTATTAGCAACACATTTGCCATACAGAACATTCCCACAGCAAGGCATGTTGACTTATTTTGCATTAAAATGTGCTATTCCTTGAGAGATCACCCCTAGGATGATATATAACACAAAATATACTATATATGTGAATTCACTCGTGTGCATTTTTTTCCTCTTTCAAATTCCTTTCTTGTCAACACGTTTTCAGTGCAAACTTTAAATGATCAGTGTTCCTATGTGATCCCATGAGAGGCTGTTACTTTACTGGGTGATCTGAATTTTAGTTCTGTTTTTAAATGTTTGAATATTCTGTAGACTGCAGTTCTTTGTAAGCACTATTAAATGAAATATATCTCATTGTTTAAATGTAATTTTTGCTATTCAAATAACAGAGTGTGAAGATCATTAGAACTATGCTAAAAATATTCAGAATTTTGAAATTTCTAAGAATTCCTGAGAACATTGATTTGTTGTCTCTGAGTCTCAAGGATACTAGGGATTTGAACACACTGAGAAACTTGCTATTTTTCATTGTACGACAATTCTAAAATGCATCATTGTTGCTGAATAAAAATCCCTTTTATTTTAAAATTAAAAATGAAGAGGGCACATGCAAAATAAACAAATGACACAAATTGTTAGGTCAAACAAACATTTGTGGAGCTAGGATTTTATCTATTTAGTTGTTAAAATAACCTGGGAGCCAAGTAAGCTGTGTTGTGGTCTGATCATGTCCTGCTTTGTACTGACTGTAGAAGATGAAAGAGGCTGAAACTGGAAGTATGTGTGTGCTCTGTGTGTACACCCACACGATGGCTACAGTGAAGACAAATTTGTTTATCTTCTTAGATTTGGTTTTTGTTGGGTTGTTGGTAATTCACTAGTCAATAGAACATGGAGGAGAGAAGAATATTCCACAAGTTGTGAAAATTTATTATGCAAACTGCTGTCGTTCTTGTCCATGGCATCAGTGGAGTTCTGGGTGAGCCATGGGAAAAGGTGCTCATGTCATTCATGCCTGTTTAGGAAATATGTCACAGACTCAATCCAGCGAAATAGGCTACCCTATTTTTAACTAGCAAATAGTGATGGCATATTTGTCTACAACTTTTAAAACTGACTTTACTCTGTAACTGCTGCTCCTGGCCAATCAGAGCTTGCAAGTTCCCTCAATCACTTTTCCTGCCAATAAACTTTTATCCAAATTAATCTGTGTAGATTTCTTTGTCTTATAGCCCGTCCCCCCACAGTCCTTTGTGCTTTCTATACCAGAAAATGCCTGGTTCATGCACGCATATTTTGAATTGCAATTCTTTTCCTTTTCTTGAGTAAAATTCCCTATATTGGACAGTTGTCTTTTTATATCTCTGTCTGCTTCTGACAAAGCTTCAGCTATTGTACTGATGGCTCAGTCTGGAAACATGGACAGCAGGACTGTACCACCTTTACTTGGCTATATGAAGTAAACACCTCCCTCTACTAGAACTAATGCTTCCAAATGGCCCCTAAACAGTGTGCTTTCATAAACTCACAGTTTATTCTGTGGTATATATTCTATGTTAAAGATATGTTGCATTGGGTCAATAAACACCTTCAAAATCCAGAGACCAAAATAAGAATCTTTCTGAATAAATTCTGAAGAGACGCTTTCAAAGTTCAGCAAATGGGAGGAAGGCTTCTTTACTTGGAGTTATCACATAACATTCCTCTCCTTCTGAACTAATAATTCAGAGCAAAAGACCCCTCTAGCTGACTCCTCCTATTCCCAATGGCTGACTGATCTCCTCAGCCACAAGCTGTCAGATGTATTTTGTTTTTTAGTCATCTTTGAGAATAATCTTGATTGAGTTAATCAATCAATTTTCTACAGTGCTGATTGTCTGATGTTCTACTAAAGGCACATAATTAAATTCCCTGTGAAGTGTGAACTGCCCCATGGTGCTGAAATGTGCAATCTGGTTCTCAAGGTCCTTAAGTCTGTAAATGTCTGGAAAAATTTCAGAACTTATAGCAAAGATTTAAAGATAATAAGAACCACAATCTACTTTTAAATAGTGGGCATTTGCTAGGACCAGATAATATGTTAAGTACTTGAATGTGTTGGACACAGTACTTCTACCAGTAACTAAGAATATGTGGCTATCAACTCATTTCTAGAGATAGGGAAACTTATATATTCAGAAAATTCAGGTAACTTACCCAAGGTGAAAAAATAAAAATGTAAATACAAATGCATTTTAAATTGTAAAATTTCCAAACCATTGAGTGTGGGTGAATACATGAATAAAGGAACCAGGGCACATCTGCACAAGGCAAAAAACACAGAACACAGTAAAGTAAAAGTTGAGAATGTCACAGAGCTTAAGTAAATGCACATTAATCAGTAACAGGTCCTTTTAGGAGACAGACAATTTTAAAACAGGCTTGAAAAATACACATGAAGCTGATGTGTTTCTTTTAGTTAGAGGAGCTAAGTGAAATAATAACAATAAAAAACCTTCCGATATTAGTGATAAAGAACATTACTATGTAAGAATAGAAGTATATGCCAAAGATATACCAATGTTGAACTTGGGTACACTTAAGAAAATAGACTGAAAATAGATTGAGCAAAGTTTGAGAAAATAACAAGAAGGGGGCGTATCATTAATCCAGAATGATGATAAGAGATTTTTAACAATTATTTTTTTGTAATACATAGATCAAGCAATCAATGAACTGGTGAGGGTATAAAATTAAAACAAAAATAAATAAGGTGGAACTTTCATTATGACAAAATAATACATCATTAAATTTACTAGAATAATAAAATAGGTATATCCTAGACAAGGTTCACCTAGAAACTATAGGAAACTCTCATATATAGCATTTGCCCCAAGAGGAAAATATAATGGAAATACCTTCACAATGGAAAAAATCCAAACCTGGGTGTAACAAATCCATTCCATCAATGAAAATTTTAAAATTTAGAGAAACTGAGAAAGAAAGATTGATTAGATTTACAGATATTGAAAAAACTGAATTAGTTTCAGATGATTATCATTAGTTATATAAATTAGTATTTCAAAATCTCTGGGAGTATTTTTTATAGACATTTTCATGGACTAGTCAATCTCTGTTTTATAAAATCCACCAAAGAATATAAAACCACACATCAACCTCTTGAAGCAGGTTGAATAATCATGAGTCCCACAGATGTGTGGATCTTGGGACTTGTGAATATGACGACATCGTAGGACAAAAGAGTGAATAGTAACATAAATAGATTTAAAAAAAAAGACGTGACTAATGTCATTCAGGACATTGCAAAGGGTCCACCTATGTTAATGTACCCTAAAAGCAGTCACATACATGTTTATAAGAGAGAGAGAAAGAGAGGGAGGGAGAGGCTGAGATAGAGACAGAGATAGACACAGAGACAGAGACAGAGACAGACCATGAACTGACATGAGTGTGCATGTTCAGAGAGGTATGACCTGTAAAGATGAAGCCATGAAATTCCAGCACTGGCACAGCCACATCTGAATGGAATGGCAGAAGTCATAGAGCCAGCACAGCTGCTTGACAAAGATCCAGCAAAGCTGAGACACATGATGGCTGCCATGCCACCTTTGGTTTTCATCTCCACCTGTTACATACTTGGGGCACTTTTAATATTTGTACAATTTGAGGATGTTGGATTGATGGAAAATTCCTTATGAATCATTTACGCCTTCTCCCAGGAATGTTGCTTCTAAGCTCATCCAGGAAAGTCCTGAACATACTATCCACCTCCCCCAACTTTGAGGGAGATATTCTTATCTACTTGAAGGTCTTCCTTATGCCTTGGAGGTTGTGACATATAAAGAAGCCAGAGGTCTCTTCATGAGGTTATGAGACATTCTTGAAACATCTGTCCCTGTACTTACACAGGAACAAGATATTCAAAACAAAATAAATTCAATAAAGTCAACAAGATTCGGTGGGCTAGAGGAACTGTCCACAGTTCAGATTACAAGCCTCTTCCCACCGTACACTCAGACAATTACGTGGCATACAACTCTGCCCTACATAGAGACATATTGATGAGTAAAGTATGGAATGGAAAGATGATAAAAGTATGAGGTGTTAGGACCTCCCTCTCTTAGAAGTTAGCTCATGTAGAGTCACTATAATGTCATATGACCAAGGAACAACAAAATGCCAGGATTAGACATATAGACAAATTCTATAAGGATATAAATGTGAATATTGATTGTAATTACTACAGCTTTAGCCTGAGAATTTTTCCTGGGCACTCTGACCACTAAGAGTTAATAATACATTGCTTGAGACATGGCAAAATGCCCAGGGTGGTTGAAGATTTTGTTTTGGTCTAATGTCCTTGAAGCAACCAAAACAACCAGCACAGGCTGTCATATGCCTCTAGATTCTCAAAAATTGGGTCATGGGGTTAATGAGTAAGAATGATAACTCTATTTATTAATGATATCAAAACTTGATGGGAAATGATTGGAAATGATAACTCTGTTCTGTCATAGTTTATTAATGATGACTAAAAGATGAGTAAAAGGAAGCGAAACACATGTCCCAAACCAAAAATGATATGGTCTATGTTTTGGAACATCATAATGTATCCCTGCTAACTAAATTCTGTATAAATAAAGAAACACTCTGGCTGCTAGTCAGTCAGGCTGCAAGATTCTCCCAACCACCATGGCCTGACTCACTTCCTTCTCCTGTTGACTCCTTACATCCTCTGCAGGACCCACCCACCGCCGGGGAATGGCTCCCAGCACAGCACCGATGAAGAAAAGGCTCTTAATGCCTCACTCTTAGTTGAAGAGTTATTGCCAGTTGATGGCTACTGGCAGAGGAGAGACATTTTTCTTTGAGGGTGTGGCCAATGGTAGGCTGCCCGTGCTCCAGGGGATGACCTCACACCAGGAGTATACATGCAGCACCAACTGAATAAGAACAACAAAATGACGTAAAGTTTGGAGGATGGAATGCTGGGGAGTCGGGGGAAAGTTCAAGGAGGAAGAAATGGGAGAACAGATACGATAAAAATACATTGTGTACACACATAAAATTCTCAAAGAATAAATAAAAACTTTATTTAAAAAAAAGAGGAAGCCAGGTGACCATGGAGATAGTGATTTACTAATTTGGACACAAACCAAAGACTGTCTGCAGCTACCAGAAGCTGGAAGCAGCAAGACGAGTCTCCTCAAGTCTTAGGAGACAGGCCCTGCTGCCACCTGGACTCCATCCTTCTGGCTTTCAGCACTGTAAGGGAATAAATCTCTGGGTCTACTTTTTAAGCCAACAACAGAAACACAGAAAACTAATGCTTCTCCCATCCCCATCTAAAAAGTAACAGTAAAACTTTATTGTCAAATAAGATAAGGCTACCGTGAAAAAGGAAAAACAGTCAAATATAAACACAATACAAAGATCTAAAGGGAAATATTAAACATCTGAATTAGATGAAATATGTGTTCATCCACTTGCAAAATTGATTGATTTTATTGCTTTCTTCTTCTTTAGTGTGTGTGTGTTGGAAAGCTTTACTCTGTAGAGTTTTATATATATGTGCTTGTATATATATGGGTATATATATATATATATATGTGTATATATATATGAAAATTTATGAAGTTTTCAAAAAGAGAGCATATAAAATAGTTTTTACAACTTTTATAGGTAAATATACCACGGTTTTAGACTAGTTTGAATTGCCAGCTTGACACACTCTAGAGACATCTGAAAAGAAAGGCTTTATAGAGGAATTGCCTAGATCAGAATGGCATGTGGGCATGTCTGTAGGGGATTGTCTTGATTACTAATTGATAAAAGAGGGTGCAGCCCACTCTGGGTGGTACCATCCCCAAGCAGATGATCTGGACTATGTAAGAAAGCTAGCTAGACATGAGCCTGCCAGTGAGCCAGCAAGCAATGTTCCTCCATGGTTTCTGTTTTCAAGTACCTGCCTTGACTTCCCTCAGTGATGGACTATGACCTGTAAACTCAAACAAATCCTTTGCTCTTCTTGGCTGTTTTTGCTCAGGGTGTCTTTATCACAGCAACAGAAAAGAAACTAAAACAATGATTTTTAGACAAGTTACTAAGTGCATATAAATTATTTTTTAAAAAGGATCTCACCAAGGTATACCACAGAAATTTCAGAACACTGAATGAAGAAAACATCCTACTAACTTCTGGAAGAGCTGAATGGTCTTAAATGACTTCATCAAAAGAAGACTGTTAGCCACAAGGCAGTAGTGCCTTGTACTTTCAAAACGCCTTCAACATGTCCTCAAAAAGGTAAAGAGAAATTATTTTCAAAAATTGTATTTGATACAGAGTCAAACTTTAAACATCAGGATAAAATGAGGATAATTTTAGATGTCTGAGTTGTCAATTAATATTTCTCATGCAACCTTGGTCTCATAACTACAGGGGACTATTGCTTTATGAGAGCTATACTCAAACATACAACAGCCAGAGTAAACTAGCCCACTGGTTCAAGATACTACCATGAACTCCATCAGTCTCTGAGCTGCCGAATCTACAGTAAAAGCCTGTGAAAATGATGGCGGCTTTACACAGTCCTTTACATGAGACTTCCTTCATTCTTACTTCTGCTGAAAGCAAACTTCGGTTTTATAAACCAACAGCTATAAAACAAGTCTTCACAGAACCTGATGCTGGGTTTCATCAGTGCTGAAATGCCACTAGAGGAGTTTAAAAAGGAAAGAGACTGTTAATGACAAGGAGGCACTCTCCATGAAATTGATCTTCCTTTCAGCAATCTATCTTAGGCCTTTAAATGTGTCTCATAAATCTCCCAGTATTTTGAGGGCATCAAAGAATAAGAAATGTATGAACAAATGATTTATTTGTTATAGGGACTAGCCTAGGTGTCATAGTAAGTCAATGGATACAACTGACGTTTTAAATTTTTCATGCAACAACATCCCAGCTAAAGCAAAAGCCTCCTGTACCCACATTCTCCAGACTGTTTCCATCTAGGACTCCAGCATGAGATTAATTTTCCTGGAGCATCTGCTGTTAGCTGTTACTAAATATCTTCTTTTTATCTGAAGTCAACGTCAAAATGTGATCATATACCCTAGCAGGTCAGGTCTTTAAAGAAAACTCATTAGGAAAGGTTTTTTTTTTTTTGTTTTTTTTTTACTTATTTGAAAAATCTGGTAGAAATATTCAAATAAAAAGTGACTTGGGCTTGTATGTTTATAAAGAAGCACACAGAAGAAATATTGTCTCTGCAAGATACTCTGGCCTTGGACAAATTGAGCACATTGCAAAAATACTCAGTGCACAGTACTTAGTTTGGGGTTCTTGTAGGTGTAAATGTACTTCCTATATGGAAGAAAGCTCCAGTTTTGTAAGATTCCAGGGTATAGAACAAGTCACTTGTATAATTGCTTTCCCCAAATTGAAATGCAAGAAAGGAAGGTCAGAAAACTCAGAAAGCTAACAAAACTTAGATATGGAAGCTTTGAAAGATTCAATACTCATAAGGCCCTCTCCAAGGTTATGCAAGCAGTAACATTTTCTGGGGAAGAGGAAACTTTTTCATGGAGTTACCTGCAAGTTGGGCAGGGAGTTCAAATGTAGTTTTCAGGGTTACCATCCATGGTGCCAAAAGGCTTTTCAGGGATGCAGCTGCCTTTGAGTTGCTCGTACTTCTGTAACTAACCCCAATAAACTCAGTGGTTCCCCAGGCTAGATTAAGTAGAGCCATTTCTTTGATCTGTCATTGGCGCCCTGTAAGAGGTAGTCATTTGTCCACATCCCCCCAAGAACAGTTATACAACATCATTCCCCTGGGGTGATCAAGCGGCAACACACTGGTGCTCTCAGGGAGTCATTAGTATGACGCTGAGGCGTGGAGCATTGGGTGTTCATCATCCCAGCTGACATCAGGGGCTGTCTCAGCTTCCCTGTGGCTTCCACCCACTGGTGGCAAGCATAATACTAGAAAGGAGCCTGGTAATTCTGCATTTCCAACAACTTGGATCCCTTCATGTCCATGCTCCTGTGTCAGACCATTTAAATGCCTACCCAGAGACCTTCCCATACCTTCAGCTCTTGTCCCTTTGCTGACATCTCCCTGTTATGATGGCTGTACTGTCTGTTTTCCTCCTTGCCAAGTAAGGAGAAAGGTCCTGCTCTTCTCACGAATTTTTTTTCCTAGAACATGTTTTTCCCTGTTTCTTAAGTTTCTTTTCTTTCCAATTTTTTGAGTCATAGAAGGCAAAAAAAGATTATTTTCCCTTTGCTTTCTGTGTCCACCTTTGTATTTTGGAGCAGAGATAAAAATTATCTCAGATCAGCATAGATTCATGAGAGAGAAGAGGAAGAAACTGGAGGAAAACTACTTCCACAAAATGATGGATAGGGTTCAGCTGAACCATACAAAATTGTTACATTTCACCCTCTACCTACAAAATAACAGTTCCAGTTTGTCTGACAATACTTGAAAAATCTTTTTCTGGTACATAAAAGTATTTCAGAATGTTTCATTATAGCTGAAGAAAAATACCCACTATATTTTTTAATGTACCATCCAACATGGTGCAATGAATTAAGACACCTGTAGTTTAAAGATAAAGTTGAGATAGAATTTATCACAGAGAACTTTCTAGAAGAACTGAGCTATAGTAATCCTAAATTCATGGGGGACAGGGATTGCTTTATTAGAGATGTGTTGCTTGAAAGAAAAATTTATGAAGTACTTTGCATGAGTTATCATCAAGACACAGGATGGGCAGCAGGTTCAGAGTTCTTATGGTTGCTGTGCCCTGGGTTTGTGATCCTATATAAAGCTTCTCCTTTCAAGAAATATCACTGAATAGTGGGAGGAATATGAAGCTGAGAATCCCAAACACCAACACTCACATAACTGACTGGAAAACGTGAAAGCCTCAGTGGCTTGATGAGTCTCTATTTTTGTGAGTACTGAATGAGAGCAGAGACTACTACCCCCCACCTTCACAGGACAGTCGTCCGAACACAGTAAAAGCCATGTAATCAAGTGGTTTGTAATGCAAGTGATTTATTTCTCAACCACACTGGATGTCTCACATTGACACTGTTCAGATTCATTATTGATGTGAAACCCAGAAAAGATAAAACAAATTAAACCCATTTTCAGAAGCCCAAAGAATGTGAATAACATTTACATTCCAATAAAAGAGTCATTAGCAAAATTTCAAATTATTACCCCTATAAATTCTTTTCTGGTGAAAAAAATATCTCAACTTGCTTATAATGTTGATTTTCTTTCTTTTTTTTATTCTCCTACTCATCTTTCTCCAAATCCTTCTCTAACATCTTTGGTCTTGTTCTCCATCTCAATTCACTGAGCTTTACTTGAAGGCAGAGTTTTACATAAATCCCTTATGTAATTTTTACATTTATCTAGACATTATTCTGTACACTTCTGTCTTCTTACTAGCAAGTGTGCTGAATATTTATTCAAAATATGGATTAAATAATGTCTTTTAAAATATTATATAAAATTATATATACAGACATATATGGATGGATGTATTACCTTTGTGTGTGTGTGTGTGTGTGTGTGTGTGTGTGTGTGTGTGTTGGGCATTGAACACAAGTCTCCCTTTGCTATGCAAGTGCTCTACCACTGAGCTACAGCCTCTGCCTTCTAAACATACTTAATCAGAAGAACAAAGAAAACAGCCTATCTTTGGCCAAGACCCCCATCCCTCCTTCTAACCAATATCACAAAGCAGATTTGGCCCATTATCTTCCCAATGGAATTTGGGGACCCAGGGCTGTGTCAACCTATTTCTGTGAACCTTACCTTCCATATCTCCTGTCTGAGCTTGAGCTCTTGGCACAGGATTGGCTGTCTTGGTCTCTTTCCCACCCTGCACAGCTGTGCCTTGATCTTTTTGGACACTCCTGCTGCTGTGAGAGCATCTCACAAAAGCCTGCACACAGGCTTCCCTGGGTTGTTTCTTTCCCCATCTAACTTCACTTCTCATATTAACAGCAGTAACCATCTCGGGGATGCTGAAGGCCCATCTGTGAAGGGCTAATTGATTTCCCTCCATCACTCCATATTTATTTTCTTTTTCCTCGCCTCCAGAAGCATGCCCTGAACCAAAGGCCATGGCAGCAGCTCACGCTGGCAAAATCCTGCTTTTATTATTTCTTCCCTGGCAACAATTATTTATCCAGCTTGTCAAGCTGTGGAGGACATCGCAGCGACCATCTGTTTCCCTCTGTCTGAATCCTTTAATGCAGTTAGACTCCACTTTCTGGAGCAGTTCATGATACTGCTCACATTTTTCTCCATTTTCCTTTGCTGGCTTTGGCAGCTCTTTGTCACTAAGGCTGGCCATCTTGCTTTACGCTTGCTCATTTGATTAGCATCCTCCTCTTTGAATTAACTGTATAGCTTCCACAGAGTGGTCTCAGGGTCGGTGGTCCCTTAATCCTGGAAAACTTCCGGAGGCCGCTCCTCAACTCATCTATGCTGACATCTTTCTTTGGTACCAAGTTCTGTTAGCTCAACCACTTAGGCGGCTCTCAACTCCCTCCTATTCTCCTGAAGCACCCTCTGTTCAAGCTTTCATCCTTTTTTTTTTCCTGTAAGGGAAGAAAAAAACCTGTTCCCCTGTTCCCGGTAGGCAAGCCTGAGCCCCTGCAAGCCTCAAATGCCAAGCAATTTTCCTAAGGACACTTTGCCTTACTTCGGTGTCTTGGGAATTTTCCACTAGGCCCATGCTAAGCCTGCTTATCCTCTTTGGCCATGACATACACGGTCTTTTCAAATGTTCCCTCTGCTTTTCCCTCTATTAGAATGTTGTGCTACATCCTAATCATTCTTTTCTTCACTTGAACGGCCCTTCCAGGATTCTGGATTTGGTGAAGAATTGTGTGTCCCTGAGGATACTTGGCAATGTCTAGAAGTACCTGTGGCCATCACAGCTGAGGTATGAAGTAGGCAGATGCTACCAGCATACAGGTGGTGAAGATGATGGATAGTTCTAAACATCTTACAAAGCATGGGAGAGTGGCATTTATCAAAAAAGCTCCGAGCACATTCTGGTAGTTATGGAGGCTGTAGAACACTATTCCAACAAACCAACTTTCTCAGTTCACGATACTGCTTCCTATGCCTATACACAGCAGCACTCAATAGCAATCTTCCCTCTCCGATATACCCCTTTCTCCTACCTTTTTCTTGTTAATGTCTAAGAGGTACAGGATTTTTGAGTGGGCATCTCCCAGCATCCTAAGGCCAGGATACCATACGGTCACAACCTGAGACAGTAGCTCCAAGTTTCGTTGTCTCACACCAAGGGGAATTAAAAACATAGATTCTCATGGGAGTGTGCAGAGCAGCACAGAATTTATTAAGAATTATTACAGAAAAAGTGGGAAGTTGAGGGGAAAAATGAGTCATAAAAAAGTCACAGAAACTTTCGAGAGTAGGAGGCATTTCCAAGAGAGGAAAAAGCTATCAAACTCTTTCTGGGAGAACATTGGCAGAAACTGGGCAAACTCTGATATGATCTCTATTGACTACAGCTGGTTCTCTGGGCTATCACAAGCTAAGCTGATGGAAGACACAGACCCTCTAGGCGTGACCTCCTGGCCCAAACAGGGAGAGGATCATGGACAGTCCATGTGCTGTCTACCCACTTAGATGTGTTTAAAGGTCCCTGCTATCCATCTCTGGCTTGAGCCTCGTTAGCTGCTGACCTTTGACTGTCTGCTGGCTCTCAGCCCCTGGCCTGTGCTGCTGACCTTGGACCCCTGGCCTGTGCTGCTGCCTCTAACCTTGTAGGTTCCCCAAGTGCTGGTAATTATACTCAGCTCCCATTGTTCCCACATTTACATGACCAGCCCACAGATTTGCACGGGATAGAGTCAGCACTGTTGTTGCTACCATGATGTAGCCTTGATCTTCTTGGTCAACTCACACTTAGCTCCTGGTCTATGGGATGGTCTAAAGTAATCTACTAGTAGAAGTTTCTTGTTAAAAGCCATCCTTACTTACAATTTCATCTGTTACAATTAGTTGTACCAGATATAGCAGTACACTAAAGGACAACAGTGCTCCTCTTACAGTCCTCAAGGGCTTAATGAGGGACGGAGAGCTACTGGCATGCTGTCACCGGCCCAGAACTCCATCCTTCTTCTAATCTGTCTAACTGGGTTATCCTATGCCCAACTATAAGCTCTCTTAGTCAGTGTGTTCACATTTTGATATGTTAACCTTTAATCTTCCTTTTAAGTCGAGCCACTGTTTTTACTGAAACATTTATGAGAAATTTGCAGTTTTCTCCAAGGGCCAGATTCCTGCATCAAAATCATCCTTGGTTCAGCCCAAAGATTTGCTTGTCCTTATTTCCTCAACTGTCACATTGTCGGTGCTGCTAATCATCCAAAACTTTGATCAAAGTCGGTGTACAGGGTATTGGTATCATGGTAATTTCTAGAGCAAAATTAATGTGGGCATGGCTCTTATAAAATTAACAATCTCAAGAGGGAATCATACAGTTGTCAGATAACTATGGGAATAAGTGCTGTCCCCATACCATCTGCAAGCCACTTTCCCACATCAGAGGATGTGTGGTATTAGTTTTTCTTGCATTTTCTGAGACTTCATTGGCAAAATTTGATTTTTTTTAAAATCATGTATTATGTCACTGAAAAACATGCCTTGAATACTGTGGTGATATTTTATTTGTCCTGAAATGTGGTGATATTTTATTTGTGCTTTAATAAATAAAGCTTGCCTGGAGATCAGAGGAAAAAGCCAGCCACAACACAGAAGTTATGCATTGTTAGCACATGCCTTTAATTCTATCACTTGGCAGGCAGGATCTCTATGAGTTCAAGGCCACACTGGAAACAGAGCCAGGTGTAGTGGCACATGCCTTAAATTGTAACACTAGTTAATCATAGAGGTCTGGAGGTCTGTACAGACAGACAGGAAGTGACAGAGCTGGGTAGGAAGAAGAAGTGATGTTGCTGGACAGAGAGCAAATCAGATGGCAGAACAGCAAGGCATATAGGCATGGGTAGACAGGAAGTAACTTGCATTTGGAAGCTGCAGAGTTGATGAGGTAAGGTTAGCTGTGGCTTTCCCTATTTCCTTGATCTCTCTAAAACTTTCACTCCTGTATTTGGCTCTGTGTTTTTTATTTAATAAGACCGTTTAGAAATTAATCTACATCCTATCCCAGGTTACAGAGTAAAGTGGCAGATTGTCAATTTAAATGCACAATATCTGATTTTGAATCTTTAGTTTGTGTGATGAGGGTTTATACTGATTATCAACTTTGCAGAATCTAGGCTCACCTTGGAGACAGATCTTTGTAAGATTTTCTAGACTAGATTAATTAAGGTAGAAGGACCTACCTTAAATGTGAGCAGCACCATTTCATGGGCTTCCGTCCTGGACTACTTGAGAAGAAGGAAGCTGGCTGAGAAGAACGGGCGCTTGTCCCTCTCTGCTCCCTGACTGTTGATGCAAAGTGGCCAGATCCCTCCTCAGGCCCCTGCTTGAACTCACACCTTCCCCACCACCATGAGGACTGCACCCTGGAACTGTGAACCCAAATCAGCCCTTTCTTCATTTACTCACTCTTAGGAAGCATTTTGTCACCACGAGAAGAAAAACAACTCATACAGATGCTACTAGAAAATGAGATCAAATAAACCATCATTTCAAGAACTCAAATATCCTCCTGTGCAACAGATAAACAATATTGTGCAATGGTATTAGATCGTTATATTATGTAACAAATATGCAATATTGCATAGTGGTATTACACACTGTGCAATACCATCCACGCTTCTTCTAGGCAATCCTAGAAAGAATCTCCAGACTCTGCGTGGAAGGGTATAGGTAAATATTTGCCTTCCATATCAAAGAATATAAGATTTTCATTTTGCATTGCTATTTTCCAAGACATTATGTAATAAGCCATACAGGAAATATGCAAGTAAAAGAGATAGAAACTGGAAGGACAAATACTTCACATCAGGAAAATTGAGATAAAGTTGGTTAATTTGAAGAGGAGTCAGGAACTATCTAGCTGGGATCATATTGCCTTTACTCTTATAATCATTGTCTTGTGGTAAGGGACAGGATGGGAAACATCAGTGTGGCATGAATGAGGAGCAGTCTCCATCACGTCTCAGTCATGGATGTTCCCCAGACAGGTAATGGTAGGACATCACTTGGCTATAAAGAGGACCTATGGAGTTCTTAAACTACTTGGGCTAATAAGCACTTACTCAAATTCTTAATTTTAGCCAAAGGAGAATCATCCTTGTAGCCACATAGGGAGAAGACCCAATGAGTTTCACAACTTGCTCTTACATAATGATGCAAGTAACCCTCTGAAAAGTCACTGGGACATAACACTTTCAGTAGAGAGTAAATGTTATAAAAACGTCAAGGTTTTCTCATGAATTAATGATGCAGCCACCTCATTCCAACACAAAGCATGAGGCCCAGTCTGTGGCCTTAGGTTAGAGCTGACACTGCTCTAATGAGGCCCTGTAGGCTTGCCTGGTTCCTGAGTCTCCCAGCGTGGGGAGTCTCTCACATAGCCTCAAATCTAAAAGGTACAGAAACACCCTTGGTGAGACACATGTCTGCTTAATAGGCTGAAGTGCTTCGGGTGCTTGTTAACTCCCTCTGCTCTTTGCTGTTCAGATTAAGCAGTGAGTAAGTCACAGAGACCCCAGAAGGCCAAACTCAGTGGAGACAGTGAGTTCTTGGGAATCAGCAGACGACCAGGAAGGCTGGGGTGAGGAAGGAAAACAGTGGGATCGTGAACTTGAGAAAAATGTGGCTCTAATGTCCTCAAGTTAATCAATGAATCAATTGGTAGGAAAGGTAGAATGAATTAAAGAGCGGGCTAAAGGGAATCGCTTGACTTCCAAATGATCCAAAAGGAAAAGTAAATTATCCCTGAAAGCAATTTGATTAAATAAATCCCCTGTAAACATTTATTATTTTGTGCTTGCCATGAGTGATGGGTAGTTCCCCAAAGATAAATTGAGGCACTGTTCACAAGAAGGGAGAAGACACACAGAGGAATCACATACTATTAACATATTAACATATGACATTCAACAAACAAGAAAGAAAAAAAAAAACAAGCTTGATTTTATATGACATATAGAATGTCCCTAACTTGGTAGTCATTGGCTACAATTTTTGTCTCCTGGGTTCTGTCACACAAAGCATTTCTTTGATAGTTAATGAAGTGAATAGTGATTGCTGAAACTGTGAGAGACGCACTCTTTAATTTAAGTGAACAGTTCTTTCTGCATATTTCATATTACATAATTAATGTTGTTGGCAAATTGCCAGGGGTTATTTTACACTTGTGCTATGGCACATAATTATATGACATAGCACATCTATAATGGATCTATAACATGACTATGCATATAACATGACTACGCATAGTACACATATATTATATATCATATAAAATTGCATTAACAATATATCAGTAACAGAACTTTCTTGCTAACAGAATTCTCTAATTGGTAGAATTTTTGGTAAGAAAGACTAGAGTTTTACTGTTGGCCAGTAAAAGATCCACCGGAAAAAGAATCATCCTGAGGGTTTAGGTCAGCAAAGAAAGTCAGTTTCACTTCAAGATTCACTCCTGGCCTGCAAACCCACCCCACCCCGCATCTACAGACTTGCTTTCCCTGGAAGCAGAGCTCTCTGAGTCTCATCCCAGTTATGCTTATCATCTCAACTTGCTTTGACTTCAGAGCTCATCTCCACAAATGATTTCTCTGGAATACATTTCTTTCTCTGTAAGTACGAGTGAAATGAATCAGCAGTCAAAAGGACAGCCGGGGTACGATTAGGCAGAGCTCACTGGGGAAACTGGTTTTGTTCCCTTCGTGTTGACAAAATTCAGAGTATTGCAAATTACAAATTTCACTGTGCGTTATTCTTGGGAAATGGAAATTAAATTCTGTACACCATGACTTTACTGCCCTCCTGGCCAGACTTAGAGTATGCAGATGGCTTTGCCTCATTCCTCTTGTGGGTCTTGTAGAGCTCTTGACTGGGGATCAGCATCCTAATACTTGTGCTATCCGTGGCACCTGGCTCCCATATCTATTCCAGCAGTGTCATGTTGTGGTCATAAGACCCTGATGTGAGACACTGCTGCCGCCACAGACATCCATATGGCACTTCAGTCCCCAAATTATACCCCCAGAATGAGATGGGGACCAAGGGAACTCACTGAGTGCAGTTGGATGGCGCAGAGCCAAGCAAATGATCAAGCAGGCTCATTTGTCAGGCACAACTTAGGAGCTTGGGAGATGGAAGAGAAACACATAGAAGTTGGTTTGAAAGGGAATACAGGGGAATAGGACACTTTAAAAGGAAAAGCAGATAGAGGATAAGGAATGGGAATGTTCCCTGTGAAAGGTACAGGAGAAGAGGTTAAGATTGAAATCAAGAAAAGCAGATTGCTGTTAGCACTGGACAGGCCTCTAGATGACCTGCACTAAGAGATAAGTCAGCTTGAAGCTGCCCCCCCCCCACACCCCTGTTTTCTGATAGGGTAGAAGACCACGCTGGGACTGCTGCCTGGACCGGGCTGATGTGATAGAACTAGGAATCTGCAGGTAAGAGAACTTGGAAAGAGCAGAACAGAAATATACACAGCACAGGATGGTCACAAGCCAAGAGGTGATGGGTGGATTGTACATGTTTCAGTGAAGAAAAGCAGGTACAGCAGGAAAGAGATGGGAGAGAGTCTCCAGTCTTAACCAGCCATTAGCAATAAGACCAGCAATGACGCTATTGACTTGGGATCACTATTTTTCAGGCACGGTGCTTAGAGTTTAACACACATTGGCTTGTTTTATCCACAGACTCACTGCACACAGCAGGTCCTACTGGTTGCCCTCTTTGTCACAAGACCCTGGGAGATATTCAACGCAAAGCCACATGGGAAACTACAGAGGTTGAGAAGTCAATGAGAGAAAGTGGGGACAAGGACCCAAGCCATCTCCTAGTTTCAACCTCTCAGACTAGGGTTTGTCTCAAGACACTTCGGTCTCACGAAAAGAACGTAAGCTAGAGTTGTTTTACAGCGGTACCTCGGCAGTCCCTGGGATTCTTGTGTGCTTTTAAGCCAGTACAACATATAAAAGCACTTGGCAATAAGCAATCAATGGCACTTAGATTGTAGGTGGCCTGGGAATCTCTCTCTGAAGTATTTCCCTTTTTACAAACCCTTTATAGCATGAGGAAGAGCGTAAGAAACCCATAAACACCAGAACGCATTGATTATAACCAATTTTCACACGATATTATGTAGACTGACAAGGAAGAAAACATAAGCTTTGTTCTAGAAATTGCAGCAATCTCTGAGAGAGAATTAGGGTGTCTGGCTGTGCAAACTATGATATTAGATTCACACATTACAGCCTTGGTCATATCCACTTTCCTAAATATTATAAGCAGCACAGCAAAAGCAGCCTTTGTACTCACTCCCAGAAGTCAATGCAGCAATGGTGGTCACAACAAGCACTGCCCATCCATTCTGGGGTGGGTGGAAATACTTTCTAAACATAAATTGGGTAAAATATGGGAGGAAAAAGTTACTAGGGAGATGATGAGAGAGAGAAAGAGAGAAAATAATTCAAGAACATCCATACTCCATGGCCCACACACTTTCGTAGGAAGACAGGTACTCTTCAAACGGGCTAAAATAAATCATAGCAAAGCATATTCAGATTTCTTGAACCTAACTTCCTGAAGTCTGCACAGGGCATACTTCTGAATTCCTTTCCAGAACTGTCTCTATTAGATCTTTGGGACGCCCTGTATATGGCATGCCAGCACTCAGCCATTTCCTTCCTCAGCCTCTCCTGCTGGTGAGGCTAGCCATGGTGCTGCTTCCGGCACTGGGGAAAGCCAACTCAGTCAGAGCTCACTGCTGGTTCAGGGAGGAGGAGTGCATGTCAGATACTGCTGAATACAATTTTTAGCCTAATTGTAGGACAAAGGAAAGAACATAAGATAGAAACTCATCAGAACAAGATTTGGGATCTTTCGAGAATTAATAAATGAGAGGTGAGAAGGGTTAGGACTGAATGATAATGGGTGATTAACGAGTGATCCACTAGGGAATTCTAAGAGACAAGGCAAAGAGACTTGAGGATCCTGCTAGAATATTCTAAACATAAAATGAAGGAAAAAGAGTTAACCCAATTAATGACTGCTTATTTGCTATTCATTTATCTTGAAGCAGATTAAATGGAATAACTAAGATATCATCTAATATTAAATGTCAACTGTAAATCATATTCCTAACAGCAAACAGAAAAAATGTATTTTAGCAAAAATAATATTTGCAAAATTAAAAAAATAGCCTTGCCATTTGGTGTCTTAGGAATTTATAAGAAACTACTAAAAGAATCTTAATGGACAGAAAGTGCTCTTTGCAGCAGAAAAGGAAGCCACGGTTCCTCCTCCTGCCTCCCTCCCATCTCTACTGAACGGAAATCAGACACACGCGTCAAGGGGACTGGGTCAGTTCTTCTGCATATTAACTGTTACATTAAGATTTGCTACAAATAAGAGAGTCCATTCAACATTTGCCTCTGGAGAGGGAAAAGAGTGGGAATAGATTATCAGCCGGAGGACATTTTGGGAAGAGCCCTTTCAAGCATTCATCATTACCATTTAAAACCCATTGAAATCAATTGTCCCTGTGTCTCAGCTCCACCCAGTTCAGTTTTGCCTTTGGGGAAGCTTTTTTTCTTCCCACATCTGGGTCCACAACCAGGGCTCTGATTTTTTTCTTTTTCTTTCTCTTCTTTTCTCCCCCCACCCCCATGAAAAGATCCAAGATGCTCCATGATGCTTTTCAGTAGACAGTGCTCAGTAGAGTGCAAAATTGGGAATGACTCCCTTTCTTAGAAGTCAGAACAAGGGGAGTCTTGGAAGGTGATGATGACATTCATTGAGTGACAATGTCCAGGTTAATACTGAGTTATTCTGACAGGTAGCTTTGGGGCAGGATCTACAAGTTGCTAATCAGATGATCTACAAAGAGACATTATCCACCCTGTGCTTTCTACCACTCTTCCTAGGAAAGTACAGCTTAACCTCAGCTTCTTGCTTCCTTGCTATCCACCCTGCCTATGAATCTCTCTCTTAGTCTGATGCACGGGTGTGTGTGTGTGTGTGTGTGTGTGTGTGTGTGTGTGTGTGTGTGTG
>CABHPR010141823.1:62373-78451 GCA_902168415.1 Peromyscus melanophrys
AGAGAGAGAGAGAGAGAGAGAGAGAGAGAGAGAGAGAGAGAGAGAGGTGCTGAGGGAGATAGAGGCAGGGAGGAATGTCAGTGCTCAGCTGGCTTTTCCTTTTTATTTAGCTCAGGACCCCAGTCTACAAAATGGTACCACCCACATTCAGGCAAAGTCTTCTCTCGTGGTTCAGCTTTTCTGTAAACATCCTCAAGGACACACTCCAAGCTTTGGTTTCATGGTGACTTTCAGTACAGTCAAGCTGACAGTGGAGATTAACCATCACTTGTCTACAGGAAGCATTCTGGAGCTATAATGCTAACCTTCATCACATTCATTGTTAATCCATATTTAGTTAATTATCACTATTCAGTGATTTCCATCTCTTGCTAGTAGGGTATAGCTCCACAATAATTCAATAGCCAGGCTTAAGGAGCATCACAGAATATGGGGCTGAAAGATTAGAAAGCCAGAGGTTGGGGATGACTACAGTCAATGTGACCTCTGGGCACGACATCACCTTGTACTCATGAACTCAGAGCGGTCTGGCTGCCTTTACAAGACCAAGCCAGCCAACGTTCTAGCATGATTAGGGGAGGAGCCCATAAGTGCCCACCCTTGCCTGAGATCTATTGGCAATAGATGCCTGTTGAGGGAAGAAGTTGGTTTTCATCAGAGGTGTGGCCTTTGGTAGGATGCCCACATTCTGTGGATGGCCCTACTCCCAAAGCCATATAGGCACCTCCAATTGGACTTTGGGTTATAAAGGAAAAAAAAAAAAAAAACCAAAGAGGATATGAAATTGGGAAGAGGAAGTGGGAGATCTGGAAGGAGTTGAAGGGGGCGGGAGGAAAGTTGTTAGCAAAATACATTATTATAGTCATGAAATTCTCAAACAATAGATAATATTTTAAAGGGGAAAACAGTTAAATTGTCTTGCTTTTAAAATATATACTGGGGGTCTGTTGAAAGAATGTGTTAAATTACAGGGATAAAATAAGAAAGTACCCCTTGAAAAGTTTGGGTGGTTTTGTTTTTCTAATAGAACATTTGTCATGAAACATGTTTGAACAGAGGCAGATCTTTTTTTTTTAATTAAGAAATTTTCTATTCATTTTATATACCAACCACAGATTCCCTCTCCTCCCTCCTCCTGCTCCCCAGACTTCCCCCTCAACCCACCCCCCACTTCCTCCTCCTCCAAGGCAAGGTTTCTCATGGGGAGTCAGCAGAGCCTAGTACATTCAGTTGAGGCAGGTCTGAGCCCCTCCTCCCTGCACCAAAGCTGTGCAAAGTGTCTCACCATAGGCACTAGGCTCCAAAAAGCCGGCTCATACACTAGGTACAGGTCCCGATCCCTCTGCCTGGGGGCCCCCTAAACAGTTCAAGCTAAACAACTGTCAGAGGCAGATCTTAAAGGATGCCCTCTGCTTGATCTTTTCCTAATCCAAGCTGTTCAGCAACAGTATCTGGCACAGCATCTCAACCTGGAGTATATTATTAAATATCTACAGATAGATGCACCAAATGAACTTCAGAAATTGAGCACAAAGGCATCGTGTCTCTGCAGTCTAAGCAACTGTGCAGAATTCGTCATTGGCTTGAAACTGGGAACTTACATTTCAACTACTTGGACAAAAAGTCACTGTGAAGAATCTGTTCACACAAGTCATCTTGTCACAACCTTCTGGGAAGAACTTATTCTTAGACATGACTTAGAAGTGTCAGACTCCAAAGCCACCTGTCAACATTGGTTGCCAGTATCAGCTAGTTCAGAAGCAAACTGTTTTAGAAAACAGCAGCTGCCAGGAGGTGCTGGGTACTTTGGGGAAGCTGGAGGACAACTACTCTGCTTCCCTAAGTGTGCAGGATTTCTCCCTTCTGCTCAGCCACGTGCGACGCCCTTTCTCCCACCTTACCCAGCTCACTTCGACTCCTCTAGCTTTCAGTCTGCTGTGTCTCCCTGGAGTCCTCGTTGATCCTCCAGATGCAAAGGACTCTTTTCCACTGGCTTCCAGGGCACCCCACCCATTTCTCTAGTAGTGCAACAGTCTCCTCATCACTTGTGAGTTGTCTGTATCTTTTTTTTTTCTGTTGTGATTTCATTGAGAAGAGTCCTAGCCACAGAATGTTCCAGAAATCAGCATTTACTTATGACTTATCCCATAGTCCAGCATGGATCAATTCAAAAAATAATACCGATGACTGTTGATATTTTTTAAAGTTTTTCTTGCTTATATACTTTTTTTTTTATTTTACAATACCATTCGGTTCCACATATCAGCCACGGATTCCCTTGTTCTCCCCACTCCCGTCCCCCTCCCCTTCCCCCCAGCCCACCCCCCATTCCCACCCCCCTCCAGGGCAAAGCCTCCCCCGAGGACTGAGATCAACCTGGTCCAGGCAGGGCCAGTCCCCTCCTCCCTGGCCAAGGCAAGCGACCCTGCATAAGCCAGCAGTCATGTCCTTTGAGCCTGTGTGTAAAGTATACAAACCCCATACCAATTTATATTGGTCCTTCCAACTCCAGATCATTTCAATTAATAAAAGTACATTGAGTTAAGTGACCCAGATGGTGAATGGATTTGAATCCACTCTGTTCCATATAAAGAAAACTAAGAAACTGGGAATATGAAACAAAAGTACAGACGGGAAGTGGGGCTGTGGAAGATGCTCTGGCTCCCTATCAAAGGCAGTATGAATTGACCTTCATTTCCACCTGCCAGTCTCACTCTGGAGGAATAGCCAGATGTAAATGAATACTCTGATGGCTATTCGTGGGTGTCAGCTTGAGTACTTTTGGAATTAAATAAATAAAAAATGGAAAGCACAAAAAAATAATAATAATACCTTGAAAACACATCAATTGGCTTAGCCATGATACTTTGAAATACTTAAATCCCTCTTTTTTATTTTTTCTGTTTTAAAAAACATTCTTTTTTATGTTCTGTGATTATAATATAATTACATCATCTCTCCCTTTCCTTTTTCCCCTCCAAGCCCTCCCGCATACCCATCCTTGCTCCTTTTCAAATTCATAACCTCTTTTCTCACTAACTGTTGCTACATCTATTCTGAAATATGTAAGTACAACCTGCTGAATCTGTCTAAGCCAGGGTATCAGGGAGTTAGCTGTGAGGTTGTATCACCTGGGAATGCCAGAAGTTACACCCATAAGGTCTCACCAACATGACTACCTAAACATGAGCTGAACAAGGACAACAGCCATAGACAAGCTAAAGTGCGCGGGGAAAGACCATGAGGCCTCAGCCCTGTAATAAAACAGACTACAGGCAACTAAGAAATGAGAGTGGGAGAAATGGTCTTCCCCAGGGGAGAGCACACAACTGGTTATCCAATACCCAATGGTCAACCCTGAAAACATATATACAAATATCTTAAACTTCTTTATAAGACAGTACATACCCTCATTTAAAGACCTGGGCCATGCACTCTTCACAGACCAAAAGAGTTTCTAACTGTGAATAAGAATGCCTAAAATTCAGATTAGACACCCCCAATTTCTGATCTAAAAGGAAATTTCACAATGTCCCAATGGGCTTCCTGGGATTTCTGATTGAGGTGAGCAGGTTGGAATATTCCCTTCCTGCCTGCCCCTGCCTTCTTTTCCCAATTGTAGTTGTCTTTTTAAGGCCCCATTTCCAGTAGAGTATGGGAAACATGGTGAATGAAGTTGGATGCCTTTCCAGTTTCCAGACACACACCTGAGTGAAGGCATCTTGTGTTTCTGCTTCTCTGCCAAGATCCTTTATAGCAAATAGTGCATGGAGTGTTTGAAGTTATAAGAGTCATATGGGCTGTCAAAGAAGTAGACTGAGTGAAAAAAACCCACAATTAGAACTCTCCTGGAAAAAGAAATCAGTTGTGGAACAATCCTAAACCTACTTAGTTTGCAGGTGATGTTGAATACTTAATATGAAATAAACAAGGCCATCTCCAAGTTGCTTCAATCCTTAAAGATGTATTCAGGAGATAAACAGGCATAGCCTAATTATGAGCTCACAAAAAGAAAATGGCCACTGGATAAGAAGTCTCAAATTCTGATTACTAAATATCACTGAATAAAATTTAAATCATAAATCAACATTGTTATTTATTTGCCAAACGGATTTGTTTGAGTTTTTAAAAATTCTAATATGCAAATATGTGTTTTAAACACAAGTGTGTGCATAAATACATACTAAGTGTGCTAAAAATCATTAAAGCCTAGCACCAAATAAAAAAATTAAATTCCAATTCTTACCTTAGGATAAATTAGTGCTAATCTCTGCATTTTAAAACTTGTGTTTTCAAATCAGATGCAGTATTGTTTGTATGCGTGTTGTACCTGAACAATAAGAAATAGAACAGAACATTAGATATTTCTAAGAATACTATAAAATGGAAAACTATGTGTGAATTATTAAGCCCTGATGCTGAGATATATGATTGTAAAGCTCATGCATTTTCCTCCATTAATTCAAAGCACCATTAGTTTGTGACAAATAGCAGTGACTTTTATGAAGCAGCAGACCATAGTTCAAAGAAATAATGTTTAAATTACATTAAGTGTGAAACACAGCAATATGTTTCCCAGTGAAGATAGTCTATGCAAGCATTTTTGGAGGTTTGGGAGACTTACATGCTGCTGACTTTATCTGTACATTGCTTTGCATTTGGGTTTCCTAACTGCATGGGGCTACATCTTTGGCAGATTCATTTGTGGAAGTCTGTGTAGGTCTGGATTTAGGTTGTGTCTCAAAAAGCAGATGTGGTGTTGTTTCTACCCAACACTCTAATTTTACTAACCTGTAACTCTTCTTTTGTTATTCTTGATTTGAGTGTTTTCCTGGAAATGCAGGAGTTGTGAAGTCCAATCCCAGATCCTCACAGTCGCCAATTTCTAGCACTATCCTCCCCACCAAATTTCAGGTCAAAACAGAAGTTCCTTTATCTTCATCTCATGATGATGTATGAATCTTTTCTTATTTACCCTTTCAGCCCAGATGCAGCCTTTTGAGATTCAACATCAACTCATTGTTTTGTGAAGACTTAAGGGTCTTATTTATACTTTCTGCTGTGGATACTGAGTCCTGTCCACTTGAAACCTAGCAACCTGTCCAGGTCCCATGCCACCCCAAGTGCACCCGTCAGGTTTTTATCTGCCTTTTGCCAGCTCCTGGAGACTTTTGGCAATTTCTCATGAACTCAGCTATGCAGTTTCAAACCCTATCGCCCCTTGCCTTTCTGAATGCTTTGCTGTGAGCAGGTTTGCTAGATGTATACTAATTCACACTACCAGGAATGGAGAATTAACCAAGATCTTAACAGAAACAGTGACATGCACTCATAACAAAAAGAAACAAAAGCAAACATACCCAAAAAAAGCTCCAGTAGTTTTTCTCATCATTGTGTAATTCTTAAAATATGTTACTTTCATATTTGTTATTTTATAAAAGCAAAGCTAGTCCTACATAATTACTTTATTTTCATAATCATAAAATTTGGTTTGATTCATTATAATTAAACAGAACTTACAATGGCTTAGAATAAATTAAGAATAAATCTGATTGTGTATAACATATGTTTAATTTACATATGTTTGGTTTATAGAGAATATTGTACCCAAAGAAACCTTCATATATCATTCTTGGAAAGATTTGCAAAAATTTTAGAAAATGATTTCTTTCACATCCACCAGTTCTATCAATTACTGAGAGAGGAGTGTTGAAACATCCAACTACATTTTGGAGTATATTTATTTCCTTTTAGTTTTGCTAGTTTTCATTCTGAGTGTTTTGAAGCATTGTTCTTTAATGTGTGACTAAGATTATTAAACCTTGTCGTCTAATTGAGCCCTATATCATCATATAACTCTTTATATCTCATAATGTTTTTAACTGAATAAAACATAAAATGTATAAAAAGTTAAATGTATAATACATATTAACATTGTTGCTCTTGTTTTTTTAAACATTGTATCTGCATGGTTTAATATTTTTGTTTCCTAAAAACATTTAGCATGTAATTCTACATATTTATAGGGCATATGGAATGTTTCCATGGGCAAACTCACACCCACACCCACACACACACCTACACACACATATATACGTGCATTATATATATGCATATATATAGTGCATGATATACTTGTGTGTATACGCAGTGTGTGATATATATGTATATAGTGTGTGCAACATATATAGTGCATGATATATCTATATGTATATGTATACATGCTGTGGGATGGTCCTTCTGTATGCTGTGAATGTGTGTTGCTCTCATTGGTTGATAATAAAGCTGTTTTGGCCAATAGCCAGGCAGAATAAGGCTTGGTGTGTAGCTGAGGACTGGGATGAAGAGTGTGGAGTTGGCATATGCAAGCCCACTGCCCAAGGAGCAAGATGCCAAAGGACTGGTAAGCCACTGGCCATGTGGTGATGCATAGATTAGTAGAAATGGGTTAACTTAAACATAAGAGCTAGTTTGTAATAAGCCTGAGCCATCAGCCAAGCATTTATAATTAATATAAGCCTCTGGGTGACTATTTGGAAGTGGCTGTAGGATGGGGCAGGACAGAGAAAAGCCTCTGTTTACATAAACACTCAATGCATGATATATGCATATATGTATATATAGTGTGTGTTTTATATATACAGTGCATGATATATATGTGTGTGTGCGTATAGTGTGCTATATATATAGTGCATGATATACGTGTATACACATACAATGCATGATATGTGTGTATATAGTGTGCTATAGATACATAGTGCATGGTATACCTATGTGTTTATATATACACACAATATATGATATAGATGTGTGCTTTATATATAGTGGATGATATATATGCATATGTATGCATACAATGTATGGTATGTGTGTGCACATATAGTGTGCTATAGATATATAGTGAATGTTGTATATATGTGTGTGTATATACACACAGTATGATCCATGTGTATATGTATATATACAGTGCAGGCTGCTAAAATCAGGGGGTTGACATTTCTATCTTCCTATTTCTTTTGACTTGGAGACGTCAAGCCCCCTCCTCTGGATATTTATTTTAAAAAAATAGGATTGCTCTAAATTAGTTTTGCCTTTTTACTTTTATTTTGCATTGTCCTTTTATTGAAAATTTTTACTCACATAATATATTCTGATTATATAGTTTCCCCTGCCTGTACTCCCCCAGTTCCTCTGCAGCTCTCCTCCCATCTGTATCTGCTCCCTTCCTGGCCCTCATTAGAAAACCAACAGGCTTATGTAAAATATAATAAGTTAGCTGTATACCCACTATGGAAATCATTATGCCAGTTCTTCAGGAAGACAGGACTCGATCTACCTCAAGATCCAGCTATATCTCAAGATCCAGCTATACCACTCTTGGGCATATACCCAAAGGAGTTCCATCCTACCACAGAGACACTTGCTCAACCATGTTCATTGCTGCTCTATTCATAATAGCCAGAAACTGGAAACAACCTAGATGTCTCTTAATGGAAGGATGGATAAAGACAACGTGGTACAATTACATGATGGAATACCACTCAGTCATTAAAACAACGACATCATGAAATTCACAGAAAAATGGATGGAACTATCCTGAGGTATACCAGACCCAGAAAAGCAAATATAGTATGTATTCACTTATATGTGGATATTAGTGGTTAAGTTAATGATAACCCTGCTAAAATCTGTAGAACCAAAGAGGTTAGGTGTAGAGTAAGGGACTAAGGAGTACAAATAGATCTTATTAGGAAACAAAATCTGATTAGGGTAATAAAGTAGATTATTTTGGATAGAAGGGGGGCTGGAATGGGAGGATCAAGTGTAGGAGAGGGAAAAGGAAGATGCAGGAGGGGATATAGGGAGGGACAGCTAAAATTAAGGGCTATTTGAGAGATAGTATAGAAACCTAATACAGTAGAATCTCCTATATATATCACCTTCATATATAGAATACATAATAACTAAACAAAATTGCCAAGTAGTGGGGGAACAGAGCCCTAACTGATCATCTTTTGACACCAAATGAAGCTTCCAGTACCAGAACTCGGTTACATCTAATTGATTTATTGGTCAAAATGGTCACAGAGGAACCCCCAAACAGCCCAGGTTGCTGCCAAGACCATAGGTTGCTCTCCACAAACTGACAGCAAGGTTCCATTGCTAAAGACAACACCTATACAACTCATCGAATATGAAAAAGTCAAGCTGGTACCTACATAGATCTTTTACCCCTATATTCTAGTGTCTTTGGTATAGGAAGGTACTCTACATACTACCAAAAGAAAAACATTAACACCAAGTCAGCCACAAACTCATTGATCTACAGTGATGTCCTGCCTGCAAGATACATTAGGGCAAGAGTAGCATGAGCTCATAGGAATAACTAAGCAACATTTGATTTGACTTAAGGCCCACTCTGTGAGATGGAACCCATACCGGACACTACTTGGGTGACCAAGACCAGAGACTATATATAGCTCAGGGACTTAGGCTAAAACCAAATATTACTGTTCTAAAAAAAAAAATGTAGCAATAAAATGACTCCTAAAGACATTCTGGTATACTCTTAGATCAGTGTCTTGCTCAGCCATCATCAGAGAAGCTTCCTCCTGCAGCAGATGGGAACAAATACAGAGACCCACAGCCAGATATTGCACAAAGAGTGTGAGACCGTGGAACACGCAACACTTAATGGGATGTCTCCATCAAATCCTTCCCCTGGGGGCTCAGGTAATCCAACAGAAGAGGAGGTGGAAAGACTGTTAGAGCCAGAGGGGATGGAGGACACCAAGAGAACAAGGCCCTCTAAATCAACCTGATCAAAGTTCATATGAACTCACAGAGACTGAGGCAGCATGTAAGGGCCTGCACGGGTCTGCACCAGGTCTTCTGTGCATGGCTTTCAGTTTAGTGTTTTTAAGGGATTCCTGAGTGTGAGAACAAATGAGTGGGTCTCTGGTTCTTGCACTTTGTCTTAGGTTCTTTTGATTCTGTTTGTCTGTCTTATCCAACTCTGATGCGGTAATTTTTGTTTTATCCCTTTTTATTTTTAACAAATCTATACCTTGGATCATGAAACCTTTTCCTTAAAAGGTCAAATGCCAACTGTTTAAATGTATGGCTCATATGGTTTCTATTAAAAACCACTCATTTCTGCCACTGAGGCATCCAAATAACAACAGTCTATGCAAAGATGAGCAGTCATGGCTGCTCTAATGAACTATTTTTACAAAAACTAGGAGTTGGACCCTGGACTATAGTTTACGGAACCATAAATTGTGAATGAGAGAGATGGTACTCTTCACAGGCTGAAAGGCTGGATTAAGGTCTAGACCCAACCAACTTAAATTTGGGAACCTGGAGCACAGAGAATGAAAAAAAAGATAACTTGTTCCTGCCTCAGAAACTTTTCAGATTCTCTACGGCAAGACTTTTCTTTCTCACATTTCAGCAGGTTCCTAGAGGATTATTAACACGAGATTTCCTTCCTTCCTCCAGTTCCTCTCAGTGAACTGACAATTCATCTCTGGCTTAAAATGGGGCTGTAATGACTTTCCTGATTCCGGGTGGCAACCACAGCAGCCATTTTTTTCTGGGATTTTGTTTGGGAATCTAGAACAGTCCCAGACTTTTTCTTAAAAGAACAGGTAGTGTTTTAGGTATTTGAGGCCCAGGTGAAAAAACAAGGAGACTATATAGGTATTTTCAAAACCATTTTAAAAATATAAAAAATTAAAATACATAATATATGTTATATACATATAAAATAGTTTTATTAAATATAAAAGTATGTTATATATAATTATAAAAAATATGAAAATGTTTATATAAAATATTTTAAAATATGTGTTTTTAAAAACAGTGTTGGTCTGAGGTCAGGCCTTTGGCAGCTCCTGTGTAGTGTCTATAGCCCTCATGGAATAGATCTAACGAGGAGATTAAAAACACTTTTCAATGGTAGAATTTTTCCATGGATCTAAAATGAGGACAGTCAGGATGAATTCTGAGACTGTTCAGGAAGCTGAGCACCATTTCTGTGTGATGCTCAGGACTGAGCACACCCAATGGATCGCACAGGAAATGAGAAGGGAAACAAGAGAAGTTGGTGGCCTAAGGCTCCCAAGTCGGATACGTGTGCCCTGACTGGACACTGAGATAGTGAGGCTAGAGAAGACTTTGGCCAGGAGCAGAGATAATAACCCTATTGGTGCAGTGAGGTGGACAGTCCTCTCGCTCAAGTTTACTAGTCTGCATAAGCCATTTGGGGATCTAGTCCAAACAACAGCAAAAGAAGGTATCTTGGCCTTGGGGATACTCAAAACTAGATTTAATATGGTTTAGGTGAGCAATTAATGTGATGTTTCATGTGGTACTATCACATACATGGTACTATCAAAGATGTATGGGGCCTTTAATCCCCACCACAAAGATTTGCTATATAACATGGACCAAACCAAACTAATAAACAAAAAAACAGAAAAGGTCTCTATCAGTGAACAGGCTCTGGAGCTCCTGGCTGTTCCCTAAGCTCATACAAACTCGACATGCACAGCATACCTGAGCATTGCTCGTAAATACCTTTCCTGTGGCAGCAATCGTGAGCAATTCCAGTACCTTCTGCCAGCTGAGTGCAGACACAACACAAATGATATCACCATGTCAAGTGCAAATGCTAGATTGCTCTTCTCAACCTTGGGAAGCCTACCTCTTGTGCTGAAGCACAAGCCCCAATACAGTCTCTTTTGGATGGCATGGATTTCTTATCCCCGATTTCTCTTGGTGAGTTGTGATTGTCTTCACATGCATGTGTGTGTGTGTTCTTGGGGGGGTTGTACTGTGAGTATGTATGCACACAGGGGGTAGAATATAAACTCAGGTACCATTTCTCAGCTGTGATCCACCTTCATTTTTCTTTGAGAGAGGGTTTCTCACTGACCTGGAACTTGCAGGGTAGGCAACACTAGCTAGGCAGAAGGTCTGAGAGATAAACCCGAAAGGGATTACAAGCACACACCACCACACCCAGCTTTCTTTACATAGGTACCGGGGATCAAGTCAGGTCTTTGTGCTTGCAAGGTAAGCGCGTTACTAGACAAGCTATTTCCCCGGTCCCTCTTGAGTCCTACCTTGACTAAGCAGAAAGTCCACAGACTACCTTCTTACATTGAGAGCTGGCTACATTGGCTTATTGGGAATAGTACCCTGTTTGCAAACCAAGAAAGTGATAATTCAGAAGCAAGATGAGCCTACCCAGGCAGTATGTTCTCTAAGCTCCATAAACTCCTGCCTTGTAACCAGGGTAATGAGCACCCACTGAACAAAATCCGCAGTGCTTTCAGTAGTTCTTCTACTCTGGCTCCCTCCAAGGAAAGGTATTGTAAGTCTTACACAGCATCCTCCCTATCATGTTACAAAAGTGCTCCCCCGCTTCACATGGCTTACAGTGAAGACACGTGCGACCCTTTCATCACTGTGGCATCTGTCAGCCTCCTCTCCGACACACACTTCACTGCTGGACCTTATTATCCTCCCTTGCCACTGTTGAAAGTGTGCACTCCTCTATTACAGCCTTCACGGGAGGTGGTAGGCTCTGTCATGAAGTCCAGAGTGGCAGCTAGATGCTTGGGTGTGAAATAACATGTCAGCATCCAACCTTGCTCAGCAATGAGATTTGGCACTTCGAGGAACTCCGATTCTCCAAAGCCAGCACCATCTGCTGAGAGTGGATAAATATATAGATGAAAAGTGCCTTTATTGCTCCCGTGCCCTATCTGTTTGATTGCACATTGTGCTATTTTGATTTACAATCCACTCTCAGATTCCTGGTTTGATAGTATCTATTATCTGTGGTTGTCACTCGCAAGAACTGAACTTTATTTTCTCTACTGCTGCTATGTGCCCATGGTAGGTGAGAAATAACCCTCTCTCTGCTTTCGTTTTCACAGATGATCCATAAAGAGCTTGACAGGGAAGTCCCTCAAAAGCACATATGTAGTATGCACAACAAATGAAAAACAAAAGGGCCGGAAAAAATAATGACTATACAATGAGCACCAAAATAAAGGAAAAGAAGAGAAATAGCGAAACTGAAACCGTATGTTGTAACTGGAAGAACAGAGGTGATTAAGAACTCAGAATGAGATGCTGAGCTACTTAGATGCCTAGTCCTGCTTCTAAGTTTTGAATGTATTAGTATTTTAGGAATGGATATTTTTACATTGAAGGCAGCGATAATTCCTACTACACACAGTCATTTAGAGATTAAATTGGATGTTGTGTGATACTTCGCACTTGGGAAGAGTGTATATCATTTTTGCTCCTGTAGTAAACAAATAACATGTTCAAATTGAGTCATGGGGGGGGGAATGTATAATAGTTGAGCTCTTTACAAAGGCGGGAGTAAAATTGAGGGAGCTTGAATCAATCAGTTTCATATTACTATACCCAAATGCCATGGCAATTAATGTATAAAAAGAAAAAGTCCTCTAGCTCATAGTCATAGAGGCTCCAGTCCTAGATGAGGTGGACCCATTGTTTTGGATCTCTGGTAAGAGTAGCAGGAACATGTAGTGAATCAAACTACTCACATCATGACCTAGACAGCTGAAGAGGGGCTGGGAACAAGGTCCCACAATCCCCTTGGAAGGCATGCTTGACTGATTCCCCCCATTAATACACACTTCTAGGCCCACCATAATTCCCTGCATTACCCTTCTGGAGATGAAGAATTTTGCACAGGGAATTTTGCGGGATACTATCTAGATTGCAGCCACAACAGAGCTGTAGAGGTAGTGCATCATCATCATCACTGTGCAGAAGCAGTCAAGCCTTTAACATTCCTGAAAGATGATAAGTGGCCACCAGTACTGAGCATAGACATGGAAAATGATTTAGTGGGAGCTGGCTACAATAGCAAAATCCAACTAAACCATGCTTTCAAGCAGGAGAGAGGCAAAATTCCCCCAACAAGCTCACTCTGTACTGTTCGCTAATCTGCTTGTGTCCCCTCCCTCCCCACTTCTGTCCAGACAAGAACTGGTGAGCGAGGGTATCTACTGATGCAGCCGTGTATACAAAGGGAGATAGTGAACCAGAATGGGTAACAGAAGTGATGGCATCCAGATTAGCAACACATGCTGAGGACCCTATGTATTTACACTTGAAGGTTTTGCTTGATGGAAAATACCCTTTCCAAATCACATCCTCCACACTGTTCACTTTCCACAGAGTTCTTACAAACTTGCAAATCCAGTCAGACCATTTCTGCTTACCACCTTCCATAATTTACAGTTGCCCTTGAATAGCTCTTTGAGTTTTTTCTTTATGCCAAGGACTTTCTTCCTGGTTCATAATATTCAACTCACATCCATCTTCCCTTCCTTCTTTACAAAACCATCCCATGCCCTCTCCAGGGCCCATGCTGTACCTGTTTTCCTGGAGTTGGTCACATGCTTACTCCTCCTTATCTGTCAAAATGGATCTCGAGCACCTTCTCTACAGAAAAGCATTCATGATAGTACATTCTAAAGTAGTCCTCATGGCAGATTCTATGAGCATCGGTTCCTTAGCTGGTGTTCTCTTTTAAAATAACAAAAGCACAGTTAATCACTGGACTCCTTCATGATCTGAATGCAAAAACGTCCTCCATAGGCTCCTATGTTTGCTCGTTTGATCTCCGTTTGTGCGAGCTGTTTTTAAGAGGCCATGCATGGACTCTTTCGGAGCTGTGCCTAACTGGAAGAAAGTGGCTTCCAGAGGGAGACCAAATTCAAGATTTCATGCCCCGCTAATACTTTCTGTCTTCTCTTTGCTTCCGGGTCACCTAGATGCAATCAAGCAGCCTCATGCTCCTGTGACCACAGCTGAGACCCAATCCCAACGCCATGCTTTCTTTACTCCCTGTGATGGGCTGTACCTTCCAGTTCTGAACCAAAATAAAGCCATTCTCCATGAAGTCATTTCCTGTCAGGGATCTGGTGTCAGCCACTAATAAAGGTTATCAATACATATACATTACTACCTAATCGAAAGGATACACTTTGTATCTTCTTAAAGGTTTGGAGGACCAGGTGACTTAGCTCACTCCAGTGAGATGCAAATGTCCAATAGAATGCCATGGAGTTTTCCAAAGGTGCAAGATGCTTCTTTGCTTTCTTACTGCCTGGGGCATGGATGTGACGGCTGGAACTTCATAGTCCTCTTAACCACCATGAGGACAAGGGTGGGACCTGGAAGACTCATTAAAGATGGAGAAGCTGGAAGTGGACACCATCACTAATGACAAGCCCTGAGTTTCCATACTCATTGAGTCTAAAACTCTCTTGAGTTTGTGTTCAGCCCTCCCTGTATCTCCTTTCCACTCTCATCCTTTCCCTGCTACTCTGAAATATATTGCTTCATTCTCCTTTCTCCAGGTTCCTGCTGCCTGAAACAATCATATTTCTTTATCTGTTTACTTGTAGATTGCTTGTCTCCCTCATTGAAAGAGAAAAACCTTGTCTCACTTGCAATTTTATCTCCATTTTCTAAAACAGCAACTGGCCAGTGATGCGTGCATTCAAGTACCACTTTGAATCATTTTACGTTACCTTAGATGAGAATGTTTGCCTGAGGACATATTTTCATAATTATTTTTTTTATTCTGCACTAGAATGGTTGGAGAGACCACAGTCATTCTGGCTAGACAGAATTGAAGCAATAAAACCATATCTTAATTGGAATGACTTTGTACTTAATCATTGCAAGACCAATGCTCTGTGGGGAGCGGGTACCTATGCAGCCATGTGAGTTCTGCCGGTTGCATCAACACAGCCCAAAAGTAAATTCCTTTATTAAATTGTTCCGATGCCTTTTAAAAGGAATCAATTTAGAGCTTTTTCGTTCTACTTCCAAGAGGAGGGTTCTACTAATGAAAATCTACAGGAACTGCCTGAAGGTCAATACACGTGTATATAGGATGACTCCCATGGGGCTCTTTTACAATAATTAATGCTGAGGGGATTCTTCTGCCAAATAAACCATTTTGTAAGTATTGATAAGTACACCATGAGCTTGTCTAAACACAGTCTTTCAAAACTTTATTGGATAATTAAGTTCCAAGTTTGCCCTCATAGTCTTTGTGCAGGACAGAATGAGCAGCTGTTTTCCTTCTACAGGGGAGTGATTCTTTGGTCCTGCAGCTCACACGGGGTGATCTGACTTCACAAGGGATGGCTCCCATGAACAACAAGCTACAGCAACAGAGATGTCAGGGACCATGAAATCAGCTGGATGCACAATCTGAAGTATCAGGAAAGCTGAAGTAAAAATTCTTCATAATTAGGCATTTATAAATACATATGTAATGCTCATGAATAACAGCCCATAGTTCATTCAGCATGTACCAGACTCTCTTCTAAAACAATCTCAGCCGTTATCTTTATCATCCTATTGAAAGACACTACTTTTTCTTCCATTTTACAGATGAGAACATTAAGGCCCAGGGAGTTTTATTTTTCCAACATAATATTTTTGTTGATTATTTGGGGAATTCATACTATGTACCCCATCACACTTGCTTCCCATTCCTCCCAGGTCCACCCTCCCACCCTGTGCCCTCCCTCAAAGCAGCATAAATAAATAAATAAATAAATAAATAAATAAATAAATAAATAAATAAATAAATAAACAAATAAATAAATAACATCAAGTCCAATCTGTGTTGCCCACATACTCGCTGGAGTAGGGTCAGTCTCCCCGCAGCCAGCCCCTTAAAGGTAACTGAGTCCTTCCCATCCTGACGCCTGAAGAAGCCATCCACTGTGAAGAGCCACACCTCAGTCTCTTTATCACAGTTTTTAAGGACTCTCTTCAATGGCTTCCTGTCTAGACTGTTTTCCTTTTTGCTTTCTCTATTTTGGGAGAAGGGGTGGTTGTCACAGAAGCCCTCCATTATGAGTCTGCAGTCATCAACATACCACTGTGAAAGAAGCTTTCTTGCCCAGCCAGCAGCAGCACAGATCACAGACATCAACATGGCCTCAGGAGGCAGCACGGATTATGGACTCCAACATAAGGCCTGGTGGGGGGGGGGGGG
>CABHPR010141824.1:0-29557 GCA_902168415.1 Peromyscus melanophrys
ATATTCCTTTGTGTAACATTGTAGCTATTTTCAAAATGTGGAAAAAGCCTTCTCCATATCTGTCTTGCTTGTCTGGCCAAATCAAAATAAACTTAATTTTTCTGCTTTACCAACATATCTCTGACAAATAGAATTTGTGGTGATGGTGGGTGCTCAGGCCTCATCCATGGCCCCCAGAATTCCATCTCAGGCTTAGAGTCCCAGAAGCACAGGTAGTACAATAATTGGCTGCCTCTCTACAGTTTACTCTTACATATTGTTTCCACTAAGTATCATCTTGTAAACTACAACTATTAAAAATAAATTATTTCTTATTACTTGAATTGAGTTGTGTTATATTACAGAATTTTCTCGATTCTCACAAATGTTGAGTGAAGTTTCTTATTGAAGTAGAAAATGGAATTACTCTCACTTTTTATAATTTTACATGCTGTTGTCATAGCCATTACCTGTTCCTCAATCATCCTTCTTTTCTCCATTAGCCTACTTTTAAATAGAAATTGAAATTATAGCATAGAAAAATGTTTAAGCATCAGCCAGAAAATAAGCATGTACATTTTCCACCGTGACAGGGGAATTTACTGGCTCAAGCAAAGAGGGTGGATGGCATGTCATTCAAGGTACATTTTAGAAATCACAAATGTTAAAATTTGTCATGAGTATCATGTATGGGCAACAAATTAACTGAAACAAGAAATTCTTTTAGTTTGCAAGTTAACCAAAATAAAGGAAGGTAGAAAATAATGACTTTTTTGTGGTGATATTTTATTTGTGCTTTAATAAATAAAGCTTGCCTGTAGATCAGAGGAAAAAAGCCAGCCATTATAAGTAAACAAAGAAGTCAGGCAGTGGTAGCACATGCCCTTAATCTTATCACTTAGCAGGCAGGATCTCTGTGTGTTCAAAGCCACACTAGGGAACAGAGCCAAGTCTGGTGACACATGCCTTTAATCCGAGTACCAACCATAGAGTTCTGGAGGCCTGCACAGAAAGGAAGTGACAGAGCTATGTAGGAAGAGGAAGTGATGTAGCTGGACAGAGACAAAATCAGATGGCAGAACAGCAAGGCATATAGGTGTGGGTAGATAGGAAGTAACTCACATTTAGAAGCTGCAGAGTTGGTGAGGTAAGGTTGGCTCGTGGCTTTCCCTATTACCCTGATCTCTCTAAGGCTTTCACTCCTATATTTGGCTTTGTGTTTTTTATTTAATAAGACCATTTAGAATTTCATCTACAACTTTTATGCTTGTACTTTACATTGGATATGTCCCACATATTAAATGAAATTAATTAGTTTTGGTATGTTATATAATTACAATACATTTTTGTTGTTTAAAGATAGGCACTAATATAACCTAATCTGACCTTAAATGTGTTATGTAGCAAAGGATGGCCCTCAACTTTTAAGTCTCTTGGCTCTTTCTCCAGAGTGCTAGATTATAGCTGTACAGCATGAAGGCTAGTTTTATGTTGTACTGGGGATTAAACCCAGGGTTTATGCATGCTAAGCAAATACTGTACCTATTATACTACACGACCAATCTTCAAATAAGTTCTAAATACTGATTTCATTCATGAATTTTAGCAAAATATTATATAAAATATATTAGTTATAAGCTTCTTTTATTATTTTAGATAAAAAAGGGGAGATGTGGTGATATTGTGTCCCCCAATATATTGTGTGTCCTAATAAACTTATCTGAGGTCAGAGAACAGAATAGCCACTATATAGACAATAGAGGCCAGGCAAGGTGGCACACACCTTAATCCCAGCACTTATCTTGCTTGGAAAAGACACATGCCTTTAATCCCAGGAAGTGATGGTAGGAAACAAAAAGGTATATAAGCCATGAGAACCAGGAACTAGAGACTTTTAGGCTTTTAAGCTTTTAGGCTTTTAGCAGCAGCTCAGCTGAGATCTATTCGGGTGAGGACCCAGAAGCTTCCAGTTTGAGCAAACAGGATCGGCTGAGAAGTTGGCAAGATGAGGTTAGCTGTGGCTTGTTCTGTCTCTCTAATCTTTCAGCATTCACCCCAATATCTGGCTCCTGAGTTTTTTATTAATAAGACCGTTTAAGATTTGTGCTACACTTAAGCAAATACTGTATCTATCATACTACACAACCAGTCTTCAAATAAGTTCTAAATACTGATTTCATTCATAAATTTTAAGCAAAACCTATAAAAGAGAATGATTTTGTCTACTCAAAGAAATACATTTTAATCAGAGAACCTGAAAAACGTTTATATAAAATCTTGATAACTATTAAGATATGTTGATGAATATTATGGTATCAATTCAATTTTTATTAGCTAAACAACTGAAACCTGTATATAGTCTTTCTTGAGTAGAAATAAATCTTTTTTATTGCTGTTGTTTATAATTACAGTGCTTATAATATTTTAGGCAGCACTTAGACTAGAATATCTCAGTTCAATTAGTATTGTGTGGATATTGAGTATATGTGAGCCCAGCAGATTTATCAGATGCAATAAAATCAGAGCTCAGGGCAAGTTGTGAGAGAACTTCGTATTAAACAGGTGATAGAATTTCTTGGTGTAAAATGTAACTTAATTTGCTTTTTACAGTAAATATTGACAGTGAATGCAAATTCAGCATGCTAATTGTTTTCTGTTTTAGTGTTTAGACTCACTTAAACTCAAGGTGCAAATATATGTAAATTAGGTAAATTATTCTTCCAAGCTAATTGCCCAGCTTCCCGAAGCAACCATATAATTCATCAAGTGTTTGCTGCATCAGAGTATTTACATTATAATGTGTAAATACTCTTTCAATCATTTGTGACAGAATTTATTCATTCCTTCATTTGTTCATTTATACATTTACTTTTTATTTCTAAATGTTAATCTTAAACAATTTAATATAAAGTTTTAGAAAATAGCAGCTAACATAATAAAAGTAAAACAATACAATTTCTCCTTTTGTGAGTGCTACATAAATGTTCATACTTTCTTTTAATTCAAGCTAGAATTCAAGGCCTACCTTCTGTTTGAGAGGCTTCTCTTTCCACTTAATACGTTTTAGATTTATTTGCTGTATTACATTATTATTTCACAAAGACAGTGTACACCAGTAGGAGTTCATTAGTAGAAGCCCTCAGTTACATAACAACAAGACACTGTCACCAGCTTAAACAGGAGAACAGTGTTTCAGCCTTTGTCCTGGGAAACATCGGAGTCAATAGAAAAACCCAGGTGTCTCAGTGTCACAAATGACACCGAACAGTGAAACACTGTATGAATTTTCAGAGGCAAAGAGGCTTTTTTGCCCCCTGGGTAAACAGAACTATACTTTTGTCGTTATTAGATACCACCCTCTGCAAGTCACCTTGTTTTTGGCATTTTTGAAATATAATTTACCCTTTACCCCGTACTATTTCATCTATACATTGATCCAGATCTTATGAAAATTAACCTGATTCACTTATTCACACTGATTCAAAATCACATGCCTGAATGCAGATTATTCTCCCTTCCAAGAGTGAATTATGTACTTTCTTACAGGAAGGAAAAAAGAGGGGGACAAAGGCTGCGTGATATTATCAGTGTAGTTTCAATTAAGGCAATGATTTGCTCCTGTAATTTTTTTTTATCTTCTAACTGATTAGTGAGCCAAAGTGATCCCCAGTCTATTTGAATTACTTTATAGCAATCCAAACCTTTATTGTATTGATTTAATTCACTTATCTGGATTTAAAGAATCAAGGTATTACTTGATTAAAGGATAGATTTTTCCATAGTGGTCAGTGATTGTAAAGAGCCATTAGAATTTATTCAGGTATTTTATGTCAGACTTTCAATACCACTAAAAAAAGAGCTCAGAGGGTCTGTATTAGAGTGAAGGCAAATGTTAAACAGTCTTTGAAATGAATTGAAATGCCTTCCCTATTCAATTTATCGATATTCCTATAGTGCTCTGAACCAAGTGTTTGCTGTCTATTCCTCTTCTTTTTTTGCATTCCTTTGTTTGTTTGTTTGTTTTGCTTCTTCAATAATTCATAAACTCAATGTCATTTCAGGAATGCTGATAGAATGTTTTCTACAAAACATGTATCTTTCCAATTATCAGGATATTTTCAAAGGTGTGTTACTATAACACAAATGCTGTCTGTCCCTTCAGGGGTTAAGGAAAAACAAAGCAGATTTAACTGGTGTTTAACATTAATGCATAGTGTAGCAGCTCCACTAATGGTGTGTAGGAAAGGGCCATTAAGTTAAATTTGTCAGACAGAAAGGAGAAGGAAAGTGATTCCAAACAAAAAGCCTGTTTCAGTCATGCTGATGCTTTGTAGTTATCTAGTTTGAGTGGCTTTTGAGGAGTGTTTATCTTTCTTTCCACAAACAGGGCTTTGGCCTTGACTATGTAACCAACTACCTTCTGAGATTATTTTTATTTTTTTACAAATTGTATGTATGTGAATGGGTATGTATACTAATCCTACTGCCACTGGACCCCTTAAGCAGATCAAGCTACACAAGTGTCCTGCTTAAGCAGAGGTCCTAGTCCAGTCCCATGGAGGCTCCACAGTTGTTACTCTAAAGTTCATGAGTTCCCACTAGCTTGGTTTCATTGTCTCTGTAGGTTTTCCCATCATGATCTTGATGCCCCTTGTTCATAGGATCCCTTTTCACTCTCTTCAACTGGATGCCTAGAGCTTGGTCTGGTGCTTGGCTGTGTAGCTCTGCATTTGCTTCCATCAGTTACTGAATTAGGGCTTTATGATGACAGTTAGGTTATTCATCTGTCTGATAACCGGGATAAGCCAGCTCAGGCACCCTCTCCACTATTGTTAGTAGTCTAAGCTGGGGTCATCTTTGTGGATTCCTGGGAACTTTCCTAGAACCAAATTTCTCCTTATCCCCAAGATGTCTCCCTTTATCATGGTATCTCTTTCATTGCTCTCCCACTCTCTCCTTTTTCCAGCTGGATAATCTCATTCCCTTATGTTCTCATCCCTGATCCCCTACCCTTCATTGCCCCCCCCCTCACTCCCAGTTTACTAATGGAGATCTGATCTATTTCCCCTTCCCAGGGTGATCCATGAATTCCTCTTAGGGTCCTTCTTGTTAGCTAGCTTCTCTGGGACTGTGAGTTGCAGTCTGGTTATCCTTTGCTTTACATCTAGTATCCATTTACAAGTGAGTACATACCATGTTTGCCTTCCTTAGTCTAGGTTACCTCACTCAGGATGATATCTTCTAATTCCATCCATTTGCCTGCAAACCTCACGATGTCATTGTTTTTCTCTGCTGATTAGTACTCCATTGTGTATATGTATCACATTTTCTTTATTCATTCTTTGGTTGAAGGGAAGTGATTTTTACCTACTGCACATCTGATAGAAGGCTAATATATAATACATATAAAGAACTCAGAAAACTGGACATCAAGAAAACAAATAACTCAATTAAAAACTGTGTCATTCTCAAAAGAGGGAACTAAAATGACTGAAAAACACTTAAGAAATGTTCAATATCTTTAGTGAAATGCAAATTAAAATTACATTGAGATTTCATCTAACATCAGTCAGAATGGACAAGATCCACAAAATAATTTGTAGCTCATTCTGATAAAGATGTAACGCAAGGTGAACACTCCTCCATTGCTGTTAGGACTACAAACATTACAGCCATAATGGAAATCAATATGGAAGTTCCTCAGGAAGCTGGAAATAGATATACCTCAAAATCCAACTATACCACTCTTGGGCATACACCCAAAGGGTACTTCAAACTACCGCAAATCAACCATGTTCATTAGTGCTCTAATGATAATAGCCAAAAATGTGAAACAACCTAGATGTCTGTCAACATATGAATGGACATGAAAATTTTGTACATTTATACAATGGGATATTACTCAGGTCTTAAAAAATACATTAAATCATGAAATTTGCAGATAAATGAATTGAGCTATAAAAAAGCATCCTGAGTGAGGTAACTGAGACCTCAAATACAAATATCATGTGTATGCTTATATGTGAATGTTCACTGTTAAGTCTTCAATAAGCAGGAACAATCCATATAACCACAGAACTTAGGTACAGAGTAAGGTACAAGATGGGAGATAAGGAACCTTTAGAATGGAGAAATAGAATAGATACATTTGAATATACAGGGCAAACTGTGGGGAAGGGAATTGCCAATAGAGAGGAGAAGGAAGAAGTTGTTACTAGAGGGAATATGGAGAGGGGCAGTTAAACTAACGGCAATATGAGGAGTTACATGGAAACCTAATAGTGTAGAGATTTCTTAACTTATATATGAAAAACATCTAAAATGTATTCACTAATAACAGGGAAAACAGAGCACAAATGAGACATCTCTTTCAACCACATTATTCTTATTTAGAGAGACAAATTTGTTGTTAATGTTGAATTGTTGGAAAACATTATTATAAATGTTCATACCGTTTTATTGAAATGTGAGTATTTACATGTGTATGTAGCTGTAAATGAAACTTACATTTAAGTCTGGGTTGTTGAAAGTTGAAAAACATTAGTAATAAGAAAGTTTTGTATGACATTAAATTTTCTCAACATTGTAGCTTTACTTTAGTGTTCTCCCACTCAGTATTTACAAGACTGTGTTTCTAAACCTCAAATTTTAAGGCTGAAAAAAATGGCTCAACAGGTAAATCATAATGCCACTTTTATATAATAGCTTATTGAAACAAATATAATGTAAATTTGTTAATCTCATCTACAATTATATCATTTTTTCTTCCTATACTGCCCCATACACCCCTCCTTACTCTCTTTTAAATGTGGAGCCATTTCTTTCCTGAGACTAAGGTTCTTCTATGTAGGATAGACTATTTTACCTCCCTTTAGAACACCCTGTGTCTTAATGACATTTTCTCCTAGATGGACAGTTTGTATCAGGAGAAACCATTAAACAACATGTTCTTCAGTAATGTCACTTTTCATTATTTTGAATTAGTACTGCTACCTTGAAATTCTGGCTCATATAACTTTATTATCTAAATGGTAACTGTAATGAGAAATTTGAAGAAATCTATAATTATCTTCCACTTAATTTGATTGTGTTCTTTCAGTAAATCTACAAATACTTATTGAATACCTCATAATTTCTAGGCATTGATGTAATTGGTAGGGACAGAAAAATCAATAAAATTAGCAACACTTCATTCTCTTTGAACCGAGTTTTTGTGTGGACTAAAAGATATTATCTCAATGAGTAGAATAATAAAAAGTCAGGAAATGTTGAGTGCTATGAAAGAAAAGATACTGATATAATAGTAAGTAATGGAAAGTGTTATTATTTTGTTATGGATTATTATAAATAACCACTATAGTGACACAAATTTTAGTAACAACAAAAGGATATAGAGGAAGAAGTGATTTTATATGCAGTTACACAAAATGGATTGTACCCACCCAAAAGTTATGTTGTTTTTCTCTTCACTGTATCTGTAGGTGTAAGCTGGTTTGAATTTGGATCTTGGCAGATGCCCATAGTCATAGAGACTGCAGTAGGAAGGGGGATCATCCACTATGACTGGCGTTCATAAACACAAAGATGGCAAAGGCATTCTTGAAGAAAAGGACCATTTTTTGAGCAATTAAAGCACTACAGTTACAAAGAGGAATGCCACAGATGGCCAAGTGCCTTGGGCCGGAAGAAAGAGGGAAGGCTGAGATCTCTAAAGGGTTCAGAGAGTATGACTCTACTGACACCCAAGTGTAAGCTCAAAGGCCCAGACCGTAAATTTCTACTGTGGTGAACCCCCACCTTGAGTTATTTGATTATGGACATCCTAGGAAAGTATTACACTTGTGGAGCAAAACCAGAGAGAAGATACAGAAGTAAAACGTACATTAGAGATAAACTAGCAATCAAAGAGGGAAGCTAAAGGAGAAACACTCACCAAGAGTCCAGTAGTTGAGATCATTCCTGTAATCAACTCCATTAATAACACAAAAGCACTATATACTTAAGAGTTAATATCAAAAAAGACAGTAAATGTATTATAAAAGCTATGTCCTTCTAAAAATTGAATGTCTTAGTTAAGTGTGATCTTTTGCAATATATATATTTAATATAATATCTCCTTTAATGAGAATGCTGTCACTATTCATTTCTGGGAAAACATTAATGGCTACTGATGGTTTTCATGAGCACAGTGTACACTGACATAGAGTTTTAAATAATGACTCACAAAGAGTGAGTACTATTAAATGGATAATAGCTGTTGAGTAAATTATAATCAAGTTATAATCCACAGACCTAGAGAAGTTAGAAATAGAGGAAGTTTCTAGGGGCGACACATGGAAAGGAGAAGCAAAATAAATTTTGTGGGTGGACTGTGCATGGGTGGGGACGTGAGGTGGGAGGATCAGGTAGGGTGGCAATGGAGAAAGAGCATGAAGGAGAGATAGATAGAACTGAGGAGCATTAGGAGGGCAGCGTGGAAACCCAGTGCAGTGGAAACTTCCTGGATTCTATGAGAGTGATCCTAGTGAGAACTCCTATTAATGTAGGATATGGAGTCTGAACTGGCCACCTTTTATAGGCAAGGCTTCCAGTAGTGGTAGTGGACTGCATTGCTTTGAGATGTTGCCTGAGAGGGTTCCATGGAGATCCCTAAATAATCCAGGCTGATGATAGGACAGAAGACGGTCCTCTGAAAACTGACAGTAGGACCCCATTGCCCAGGACAACATTCAGCTTACCGAATGTAGAGAGGTCGAGCTAGTGCCTGCATGGAGCCTTCACCCCTACATTCTAATGTCTTTGGTGCAGAAATGCGCTGTGCGGCTACAAAAAGAACAACCTGGATGCCAAATGAGACACAAAAACTTCAACCTAAAACCTGTCCTCCCTCCAAGAAATGTTGGGGCAATGATGGTACAGATCTTGTGGGAGTGGCCAACCAATGTTTGGTTTAACTTGAGGCCTAGGCCATGAGAAGGAGCCCATGTACTACACTGCCTGGATAGCCAGGGAGGAGCCAGATACTAGATAGCCCAGAGGCCTAGGGTAGAAAAAAATTGATGAATTGATTCCTGATGATGTTCTGCTATACTCATAGGTTGAAACCTTGTTCAAGTCATCATCAGAGAGGCTTCCTAAGGAAGCTGACGGGAGTCGGTGCAGAGACCCACAGCCAGACTTTGTGCAGAGAGAAAAAGAGAGAGAATATAAATTTGAAGTCTCTATTGGGTCCCTCCTCTCAGAGACTGGGAAACCTTGTCGAAGACAGAAGAAAGGATTGCAGGAGTCAGAGGGGATAGAGGACACTAGGAGAACGTGGCCCACTGAATCAACTAAGCAAGGTTCACATGAGCTTATAAGTACTGAAGTGTCACTCACAGGACCTGCTTGGGTCTACACCGAATCCTCTACATATATGCTACGGCTATTACTTGGTGTTTTGGGGGGACTCCTATCAGTGGGAGCAAGTGTTTCTCTGGCTTTTCTGCCTGCTCTTGAGACTCTTCCTCCTTTGGATGGCCTTGCCCAACTTCAGTATGAGGACTTTCACCTTGTCCTACTGTATCTTGTTTTGTCCTGTTTGACTGTCATCTCTAGGAGGCTTGTTCTTTTCTGAAGAGGAAATGAAGGAGGAGTGAATCTGGGATAAAGGAGAGGTTGAGGAGGAGCTGAGGAAGTGGAGGGAGGGGAGACTTCAGTTGGGATATATTATATGAGGCAAGAATCTATATTCAATAAAAATAAAAAATGAATCACTAATGACAATTTCTAAATTTGTGATGAAATGTAATGCTTACCATTTAGAAAGCAACAAGAAATCTCCTGATTATTGTTAATTCATGCTGCCACTTCCTTTCTTGTTATATTTTTCTCAGCGTTGATTTGATCAAAGTAGACATTTTATTAACTAAAGTATAGATATAGCAATGGAGAAAGTTTGTTTGGTTTTATTCATTGTTGTATTCAATAGTATGGAAAAATTTCTACTTATGATAGTATGAGATTTGGGGCACATAAACAGTAATGCAACACTACTATGTGCATGCATAATTATTGTGCATATAAATTAGAGCTAGTTCACTCTAAAATGTATATGAAACAATATACTTGACTTTGCTATGAAGCATTCACAGTATTATTTCCATTCTTTTTTTTTTCCAAGGGAAAATTTTTCAAAAGGTCTCATTAAACTTCACGTATATTATGAAAATGTTTATAAGATATTTCAGTCATCAAATTTTAGAATACAATATACTTGCAGAGACTATTTAACATACACCATGTCCACATGTTTAGAAATGCTATTCCATTTTTCTTTACAAGTACTGTTTCACACAGATTTTCAAGAATTGCAATGCTGTATTAATGCAACATTTGAAAATTATAAAGGTCTCATGTCCAACATTCTATTTGCTCCTTTTATAGTCTATTTGCTGTTTTTGTTATACTTAAAGAGAATTTTCCCCTATAGATTTGTATGTTTGAGAACTTTATCCATGGTTGGTAGAACTGTTTGGGAAAGATTAGGAGGTGTGACCTTGTTGGAGGAGATAAGTGTTTTTCTAGGGGCAAGCCTTGAAGTTTCAGAAGCCCATTCCATATCCAGTTAGTTCTCTCGGCCTTGTGGTTGTGTCTCATGATGTGAACTTTCTGATATTGCCCTAGCACCACGTCTGCCTGTATGATACTATGGTCCCCTACATGATGGCCATGGATTCAGCCTTTGAAACCTTTTTTTGATAAGTTGCCTTGATCATGGTGTCTTATCACAGCAATAGAAAATTAACTAAAACTGTATAAAGTATCTTTGAATATATTTTAATTTATTTTTCTCAATAATTTATATTCTACAATATTTCATTGTTATTTGGTCCCTGGCATTGTAAAGTCCAATATTCAAACAACTTAAGGGAAAAATTAATATTAATTTATTCAAAATAATGAAATATTAATTTAGTGGGGTCAGCACAAAAAGACATAAGTAAAGAAAAATGTCATGAATTATTTGGACATTCTGTGTCTTAGTCAATGTTCTATTGCTGTGATGAGACACCATGACCATGGCAACTCTTCAAAAAGAAAGCATTTAATTGTGGCTTTCTTGAACTCTGAGAGGTAAATTCCTTTATCCTTATGGCAGGGAGCATGGCAGCACACAGCCAGACATGGTAGCTGAGGGTTCTATGATTTTGCTTTCTTAAACAAAAAGTTCTGTGTTTCATACCTCAGAGATTAAAATAATTTTAATTTATATGATTTAAAGTATTAAATTTAACATTGTTACTAGTATTAATTACATGAAAGTAGTAGTGATACACATAAGAAAAGTGAAAGATACCGACTGGTGACTGATGATGGCATACACCTTTAACCCCAGCACTCAGGAGCCAGAGGCAGGCAGATCTCTGTGAGTTCGAGGCCAGCCTGGGCTTCCAGGACAGGCTCCAAAGCTACACAGAGAAACCCTGCCTCAAAAAAAAAAAAAAAAAGGAAAGAAACAAAAAAAGAAAAAGAAAGAAAGAAAAAGTGGAAGATATTATATTTATTCTTCTCTTGGTATTAATCTTTTTAGGCTTATAAAAATAATCCTGTAACTTGTGAATTACATGCTACATAGCCATCCATCACCTTATCAACACCCTTACTAAATAATCGTGAGGTGTATTCAAATGACACTACTTCTATAATGGCCTCAAACACTGCAGGGGTAATTTAATATAAAACATCAAGAACAGAGTAAAAATTCTTTCATCACATTTACAGAAAAGAAAACTATTTCATATTTTCCTACTCAATGTACATTAGCTAGCATATATTTCCTTTCATAACCCATTTGAAAATAATACAAAATCAGTAATAAAATACACATTATAACATCACTTATTTAACCATAGTTCTACAGAGTCTCTTCCATATTATAAAATAACTTATTTTTTAATTTACATTTAGATGTATTTACATCTAATGTATTTAAAATAACTAAAATTGATTACCGCAAATCTGAGTTCCTCTATTATCTTATCTTACCTTGTTCACATGTCTCACCCTATAAACAGATACAACATTATTCAACCGATGTAGTCTATAATTTTTTTTCTTTCTGAAATCAATTCACTCATTTAATTAGAGTTTGTAGCCATCCCATGTGGAATCAAGGCAGCCTTCTACCTTGTGTTTTATTCTAGGTCTAGATTGACATGCGTTTTCCACATTTGTTGATAGGGGTTGAACAATCAACCCATGAACAAAAAGTCCTTAAGAAGTAGGCTACCAGGAGCTGAAGAAATGGATCACAAGTTAAGAGACTTTACTACTCTTGCAAAGAGCCCATTTTGGTTCTTAGTATCCACATCCAACAGCTCACAACTGCTTGTGACTCTAGGTCCAGGGAGATGCAGTATCTCTAGCCCCTGTAGGGTACATGATCAGGCTTTTTTAGCCCATTAACTATAGTGGGACACCTTGTACAGCCTTGATGCAGGGGGAAGGACTTGGACCTGCCTCAGCTGAATGTATCAGGCTCTGCTGACTCCCCATGGGAGGCTTTAGCTTGTCAGAGGAGGGAATGGGGGGTGGGTTGGGAGGCTGGAGGGGGCAGGAAGAAGGAAAAGAGGGGAATCTGTGGTTGGTATGTAAAATGAATAAAAAATTTCTTAATAAAAAAAATCACTTTCCTTCATTTAGCTTCCTGTATTATCCAGTTGATGGCCACCTTTGCTATACAGAAGCTTTTCCTTTTTAAGAATTCCCATTTGCTAATAGTTGTTCTTAGATCTTGTGTTATCATTATTCTGTTCAGAAAGTCTTTTGTTTGTTGATTTTTTTTTCTGTGCCAATGAGCTCAAGGATATTCCCCACTTTCTTTCCTATCAGGTTCAGTGGATATCACTGTAAATTTAGGTCTTGGATTCTTTTGGAGGTGAGTTTTCTAGGGGCCTTAAGAATCCTTAAGGGATCTTTGTGGATTCATCTACATGAGCCATCTAGTTTGACCAATGCCATTTGTTGATAATGCTGTCTTTTTTTCCTTTGTCTATTTTTGATTCTTTATAAAAAAAATACCATGTCCATAAGTATGTAAACTTATGTCTAGCTCTTCAATTCAATTCCATTCATTGATGTGTTTTTATTCTAATATCACATATTTTCATTACTGTAGCTCTATAGTACAACTTGAGATGGGGTAGAGTGAGACCTCCAGAAGCTCTTTAATTATTCAGCATTGTTTTATCACCCTGGGTTTTCTGTTTCCATATGAAGATAAAAATTATCCTTTCAGTTTCTGTGAATTTGGATGGAAAGTAATTGAATCTGTAGATTGCTTTTGGTAGGATGAAAATTTTCACTATATTAATCCTATTGACCAATGAACACAAAAAAGGATTGTTGCAATAAAATGAATCCTAATGACATTCTGGTATACTCATAGATCAGTATGACACTTCTTTTATCAGAGAAGCTTCCTCTTGCAGTAGAAGGCAGCAAATACAAAGACTTGCAACTGGACAATGTGTAGTGCGTGAGAAACCTTGGAATACTCAGTCCTAAATTGTATGCCTCTATTAGTCCTAAATTGGATATCTCTATCAAATACCTCTTTTCAGAGCTCATGGAACTCCGGGGAAGAGGACACAGAAAGATTGTAAGAGGCAGTGGATAAGGGAGAAAAGAAGGGGAAAAAAGCTTTCTAGAAACAAAAAGAATGGAATGAACATATGAACTTACAGAGATTGTAGCAGCATGCAAATGTCCTATACATTTCTGACCCACATGGGGCCCCAGTGCTGAAAGGAAAAGCACACACATGCTATCATCACTTACTTACCCAGAAGCTACCTCCAATTGAACATTGTTTTCAAAACAAACAAACAAACAACAACAAAAGAACATTGTTTCTTCTAAAGGAATCTCGCTGGTTATACAAACTATGCTTAAGTTCAGGTCCTATGCTCAGCAGTAGATGGTCAACAATAAATGAACTCTATGATATTTTAGTTGTTTATTGTTTTGTGTGTTTGTATGGTTTCCAATTTAATTTTTATTGGTTTTCTGAGTGGGAAAACAAGTGTTTCTCAGCATCTATATGTGTTCTTATACTTTTTTATTTGGCTCATTTTTCTGTTTGTTTTGTCCTACTGTGGCTTGTTTTTATTTTGTTTTATATTATTTTATGATCAATATTTCTGAAGATGCAAATTTACATTATAATGACAGAGGGAAAATATGTGAATTTGGGTGGATAGGGAAGTGGGAAGAATCTGGGACAGTGCAGAGGATGAGAAGCTGTAATAAGAATAGATTATATGAAGAAAAACCTGGGTTTTTTTATTCTGTTTTTTTTTTGTATACCAAGAATGTTTAATAATGTGCAATATAACAGAGTACTTTATACCACACAAGGCATGTTGTACTTCATACTTGGTGGTTTAAAATCTGTTTTTAATATAAAAGGAATAATAAGATAAGATATGTTAGAAATAATGCCTGTTTACCTTGTCCAAGACCTTTTGAAGATGTAATTACTACAGTAAATCTTAAAGTGTTTGCTGTGGAAATCTAATAATTTGTGTTTACTTCTTTTCATAATTCAATAGTACCAAAATTACAAAATGTCTGACTCTTAGCACATGTATATTTAATTCTAACATTAAATGTAATAGAATATATTTTACTCTGATAATTCTATCTTTTTATGTGAATAGATATTGAGGTGAGATTGATGATTTTTTTCCTCATTAGTATGTATAGCAGCTTCCATCACTATTGGACATCAGCGAATAATGGTGAAGTTTCCATTTTCATATCAGCTGCATTTCTTCTGTGCCATAGGTTTGGGGTGTCTTCAGCAATCGTTTCTTCCTGTCAAGTTGTGGAGGGTAACCAATAGCAAAGGGAGAGCATGCCAAAGTGAGGTGGGGTGAAATCCATGGAACACCTCTGTCCAATGACGGAAAAATTTAACTCAGTCCTCATAATAAGTATTTTATTTGGTTGCTTATAATGTCTAGTTGAGATATTGTCTCTCCCATTGTATGTTAATTCCATTTAAACTAATTGTATATATGCATATAATTTAGAACTCTTGTATATTAGTAAGTGTTCAAACAGCTCTTACGAAGTCATTGGTGTTATTTCTCCCCATACACTGTCCTGTAACCTGCCCTCCTATCCCCCAATCTTTTTAATGGCCCTGATATAATTTTCCATTTGTCATTTTATAACACAATATTCTGGGGGATTGAGAGATGACTCAGCAGTTAAGAGCAGTGACCACTCTTCCAAAGGACCTGGTTTCAATTTTCAGCACCCACCTAGCAGTTCACAACTTTCTCTAACTTCAGTTCCAGTGCATCTGGCATCCTCACACAGGCATACGTGGAGGCAAAAGCTGCACTGTAAATAAAAAATAAATAACACTACATTTTATAGTGTCTTCATTGGAAGATTCCCCTCCTTCTACATGATTCCTTACCACCCTGATAATCTCTTTAAGTATCACAAATAAATCAAATGTATCTCAGGCATAAAGCCAGCATCAACATGCAGGGGAATGTTCACTATCCGTCCTTCAGGCTCTGTTACCTCACTCAGGATAATCATTTCTAGCCCATTAGTGCAATCCAAAGAGACAGTTTTTCTCATGTTCACTAAAATGGTGAAATTTACAAATGAAAAGACAGACAGAAAACAAAGGAAGTGGAAATGGTGGTAGGAAGGGAAGGATACAACTATGTACTGCTTACACTGTGATAATCTGAGACTAAGCTTCATTGCTAGCCTGGAAACTGCTATATCTGTCTTGCTAGGCTCATCTAACCATGACAAAAATGTCTGCTAGGATCATTTATGAAAGAAAAAGGATCATTTTGGCTGATTTCATGGATTCAGAAATGTAGCATGAGTCTTAAAGAGTCTTATTAATAAAATCAAACCTGAACCAGTTATTGGGGTGAACACTGGAAGGTCAGAGAGACAGAATAAGCCACAGCTATCTCACCTAGCCGGATCCTCAGCTGGTCTTGTTTCCTCAGACTGGATGCCCCGAGCCCTCATCCAGAATGGGTCTCAGCTGAACTGCTGCTAGAAGCCTGAAAGCTTAACCAGCCACATACTTCACCAGGCCAAAGGCTTCTCCAGGCCAAAGGCCTCTAGTTTCTGGTCCTCACGCCTTATATACCTTCCTGCTTTCTAACACCACTCCCTGGGATTGAAGGCGTGCTTTCTGGGATTAAAGGCGTGGGTCACCATGCCTGGCTGTTTCCCATGTGGCCTTGAACTCACAGAGATCCAGAGGGATTTCTGTCTCTGGAATGCTAGGATTAAAGGCGTGTGCTACCACTGCCTAACCTCTATTTAATATTGTGGCTGTTCTGTCTCTGACCCCAGATAAGTTTATTAAGGTACACAATATTTTGGGGAACACAATACCACCACACAGAAATTCAGGTCTATAATTGCTAGACCGTGTTATCTTTTGCTTGTTGCGTAGCACTTCATGGTGAGAACCCATGACAGTGTAGGCTGCTCACTGGTGTGACCAGGTAGTGAGAGAGACAGGAAAGGGCTACAGTCTCTGCCCTGTCTTCTTGCATATGACACTGTCAATGTGCTAGCTCCTCTCCACAGGGTACCACCATGCAGATATTAGCCATGTCCAACAGTCTATAGCATGGGACAAGGACTTTAATATAGGAAACATTACTGGGCTTTCAAGATCCACATTACATCACTAAATTAAGAGAAAATAAACAGGAAGGATGATAGTGCATGAGACTTTCATTCCAAGAGTACCACCCTGAATATATACTCCAAAATACTCACTTACATGTGTAAGGATAAGATCAACTGCACTATAATCAAATAACAAAACACTGAGTATGTGTATACATGGTGTGCGGTTGATCTAAAATAAAATGAGCAAATACACCAAAATATGTACTTGAACTATTATAACACATGGGGTAGAAGCAAATAAAATCAGGGTTACATAAATTATTATTGCTTTATAATTAGCTTTGGAAATATGTACATGTAAAGATATTTGTGGGTTTTGCACACATGTTCATGAATGCACACAATATTAACTGAAAATTTGGTACCACAAATATTGCTTTTAAATGTGTAGCAGTATTTTTATAAGATCATATTCTAAGAAATAATTATACCCCACAGTATAAATCAACATCCTACAAAGCGATATGGTGCTCTAACAATTTCCTCTAGTAATTTATGTGAAATTTAGCAGAAAATAAGATTCTCTCTTGATCTATTATACCTGGGTTCAATAATTTTGAAAGCAAAGAAAAGTTATGGGGAAGTACAATGATTATTCCTTTTTCCACAGTGAAAAAAAAAAACAGATTGAACAGAAAATCACAGGAGATACTTAAAAGCAGTAAGTGTTCCCATGTTTTCACACTTGTGTTCAATTTGAAAGACAGGTAAAATTAAATTAGTTATCAAAGCCTAATTACTGAAAAGTCATCAAGGAACACTATTTAGGGTTTTGGCTTCATAAAACTGAACTAAGTCCCGTTAAGCTACTTAATATTTGCCATCTGCTAAATCGCTTGTACTGTCATATTAACCATTGTCTATGCTAACAGTCTGCCTCAAAGACTCTTACTTGTAACAGAATGGATGTTCCCTGGATAACGGGAAATTTTTAATTAAAGCTTAGCATTCATCTGTAATCTAGCCAGGCTTAGCGTTGCGTATGTCCTAGTCTACTGCCATGCTGTGGTAAAGACCATGACCGAAAGCAACTCAGAGAGGAAAGGGATTGAATAATTTCATAGTTAATAATCCAACATTGAAAAAGGTCAATGCAGGGGCCCAAGGCAAGAACCAGGAAATGAAGGAGAGACCGGCCATGGAAGAATGCTGCATATCTGCTTGCCCTTCATGTCTCACTGCGTTGGCTTCTTTCTACAACCTAGGACCACCTCTCTAGGGATGACGCTGCCCACAGTGGGATGGGCTGTTCCACATAAATTATTAGTCAATAATATGTCCCACAGACTTGCCTACAGCCCAATTTTAAAGAGATATTTTCTCAATTGAGGTTCCTTCTCCCAAGATTAATCCAGATTATGCTGTGGGATGGTCTGTATGTCAAATGTGTTGCTCTGATTGGTCAATAAATAAAACACTGATTGGCCAGTAGCCAGGCAGGAAGTATAGGTGGGACTAACAGAGAGAATTGAGAGAACAGGAAGGCGGAGGGAGACACTACCAGCTGCCACCATGACAAGCAGCATGTGAAGATGCTGGTAAGCCACGAGTCATGTGGCAAGGTAGATTTATAGAAATGGATTAATTTAAGATGTAAGAACTAGATATCTAGAATCCTGAGCCATTAGGCCAAACAGTTTAAATAATATAAGTGTCTGTGTGTTTATTTTATAAGTGGGCTGTCAGACTGCCGGGGTTTGGTGGGACCCGGAGAGGAAACTCTCCAGCTACAAGATTGGGTCAAGTTGAGAGAAAAAAAACAAAAACCTACCTAGTACAGCATAAAAATAACAAGCCACTAATAACTTAATGTTTTGAATCTTCCTTGTTTTTAGTCTATGGAATTTTATATGCTTGTATGTTTCACACATAGAGGACTCAGTAAAAATTATAATACATGCAAATTTCTGAATACATATGCAACAAAAGTAACCAATCATATATATATAATAGATAGATAGATAGATAGATAGATAGATAGATAGATAGATAGATAGATATAAAATCATAGCTATAATATAAAATCACTGTCTTAGGGAACTGATGAATGTCTGGTCACCAGCTGCATTTTTTGAAATTCTTTAAACTTTAGGAGGTTTAAAGTGTAGCCTGGGAGGAAACATTTAATCTGAGACTGTGCCTTGTGGACCAATGCTCCTCTTCTCCCCCGCCACCCACTTTTTTGTCTATTTCCTGTTCATATGAGTAAACGGCATCTTCTTCTACAACTCCTACTGCCATGAAGGTCTGCGTCACCACGGTCAGAGAATCAACCAAGACAAGGACTACACATTAAAATCTCTGAAACTGTGAGATAAAGTAAAATGCCATTTATTCTTAATGTGGTGTTATTTTTCATAGCAACAATAAAAGTTACCTGTAGGAAAATATATTCAATACATAGTTGTGAGATGACTTAATCTGACCACAAGGTTCCTAAAACTTTGGAACTAATTTATGTGAAGCAATAAGACATTGTTATGCATAGATATAAACCTTTCTCAGGTGTAAGCACAGGAAACAGAAATCCAGATAATAATGCGAACAGAAGAAAGTGTGCTCATGGGGGTTCTGAATGGAAGAAGGACACTAGGAATTGGATTAGAAGTCATTCATATGACTTTCAGGCAAAGAAAAAGCCTGTTGTTTCCTAAGAAATTTAAAAGTTCAATTTCAAACTAATATACTATGATGTCTGGCAGTGGAGATGGAAGGCAAATCAATCTCTGATACTTTCTGATGTGTATGGCAAAAGAGCAGCATAGCGAAACCATTTAAAAGTATTGCAGTCTGTTAGAAGGAAAGGAGGCTGGGAAAACTGAGCTTGAAGAAGATATATGGTCTCTAAAAGATGTGTGCTATTGAAATTAACAAGCAACATGTATCGTTACATCAGGACCATGAGAAGATCTCCAGAAATTGCAGATGACACTCAACTATGGATACAGTGGTGTGAGGCTTTAACTTATTTAAAGACTTTTGCTTAGGACCATAGAACACCTGTGGCTCACATATGACTATTTAGGAGATGATTTCCATAAGACTCACTATACTGTGCTCAGCCATCCAGAAACTGAGAGGTTCCTGAAACCATGATCCAAGGGTACAGATTGCAGCTGGAGTTATCTCCAGTCCTGCCCGGGCCCAAGTGAACACACAGGGGCTTATATTATTTATAAACTATATGGCCGTGGCAAGCTTCTTGCTAGCTAGATTTTACGTCTTAAATTAACCCATAATTCTTATTTATGTTTAGTCACATGGCTTGATACCATTTCCCAGTTCTGCCTTCACATCTTGCTTCTCATGGAGGTGGCTGGCAGCATCTCCTCACTCAGCCCTCCTGTTCCCAGAATTTTCCTTGTCTGTTTATCCTGCCTATACTTCCTGCCTGGCTACTGGCCAATCTGCACTTTATTTATTAACCAATCAGAGCAACACATTCACAGCATACAGATATCCACAGCAAAAGATGATTGCTTAAGCCAGAGACAAATTTTTATTATCATTCATGCAGTGTTGACTGGGGAGAATGTCCAATATAAGAGTCAGGAAAACGTGGAGACATCCGCCCAGATTATTTTACAGAGATTATAATTTAATTAAAAGGCTTTTCAATTCTCTTTCTTCCAATGAAACCCTCACATACAACCTTTCCCACTCTCTTTCAAAATCATAGCCTCTCTTTTCTACTAACTGATATATATATATATATATATATATATATATATACATATATATATATATATATACCTAAATATAACCTGCTCAGTCTCCTTAATACTACCTGTATATATGTTTTAAGGAAGACTTTTTGATGCTAGATAACCAGTCAGTCTACTCTCACCTGGGATGTCTACCTCTCCCATTCCCAACTTTCTCCAGTTACCTATAGTTCTCTATGTAGGCTTAAGATCTCATGTGCTTTTCTCTGTCAAGTTGGACATGCTTATCGGTGTTATCCTTTATCAGCACACTTTATGCTTTCAATTTAGTAAGGTTTTTAGGGGTGTAGCTTCTGATATTATTTAGAGACATAATCTCACAGCAAACTTTCTGATCCTCTAGCTCTCACCATCTTTCCTCACCTCTTTCACATTGTTCACTTAGACTTAGTTTTGGGAGTGTTTTTGTAGATATACCCATTGGTATTGGAATGTACAGCTCTGTGTTTTCATTGGTTGTGGTTTTATGTAGCAGGCTCTGTTGAAAAAGTTTCCTGATGAGGAGTGAAATCTACACCTATTCTTGGTGTATGGACAAATGTTTACAGATTGTTGTTAGGGATTGTGCTGCTTTAGTAAATTAGTGGTTCAAGATTTTCCTTCAATAACCATGACTTCACTAGTACTGGCCACTTAGGTAGGTTTCTATTACATACCAGGCATAGTCTGCCTCTTGTTGAGCTGGTTATAAGTTGAATTAGTGAGCAGCTGCTTACCGTCAGGGTACTTGTGGTACTACCACACCAGTGTGGTGATGCTGGACATTGATGTGGTTCATAGGCATCATACATTGGTAGTACTCTAAGTCACCTCCCTTTCATGGAAGCTTCTATAGTGCCTTCTGGTGCCATGAAAGCTAATCCTCAGAGAGGTGATATTTGGGTAAGCTCCTAATCAAGGGGTCTATGGGACCTATTTCTGAAGTGTGTGGCGTATTCATCAATAGGGAACTTACCTTCCACCTCTGAAAGATAACCAAAGGAAACAGCAAGAAACCATTTTGGAAGTCTTTTGGGGAGGCCTAGCCAGCAACTTAAAAGAGGGCTTCTCATGTCTGGTAATAGGTTTTTTGTTAGTTGTTAATTGACTCTTAGAAAGTACATTGTCAGCCAAGATGAGAAAAGTCCACTAAATCTATACATTTTTTTTTGTATATGGAGTTCTGAGTGCTACAGTTTTTCTGTAAATAGCTAATATGATTCATTAGGCTTTTTCAGACATTCTTATTGTTATTTTACCCACCTCCTCCTTCCTCCTGAAGCAGCACCTGGTAAGGGATATGTGAAGCTGTGAGTCAAGTCTGTGTTTCTATGGGGACCACACAGAGAGCTATAGATGATGGGGAAGCAGCATGTCCTATCAAAAGACAGTAGGCATATAGGATACATGCACTATAGTAGGAAAGGCACAAGATTGGGGCTGCCACAGCTCTCAGGGACTCAGTTCCAACAACGGTGTGACACTAGATACGACCTAACAAGCTGAATGTATGTTCTCTTGATTCTTGTTTTACTCTTGTCTGACTCTCTCTACATTTAAAAAAATTCTGGAGACTGAATTAATTTTGGAAATTCAAAACAGAAAACTGGAAGTGTCTTTATGGCATAATCCTACAGGATAAAAAGGAGACTGATGAAATTGAAGCAAAAATGGCACTGGAATATGTTTTATTACTTCAATAAGCTTAAAGAAATATTTGCCTTCATTTTTCCCCAAGTATACTTTGAAATCACTGGAAGGTTTTGCATCTACATAGCTGCACTCACATAAAACAAGTGAAATAATATGCTTAAGTTTTTAATGACTTTCATTTGTATTACTTGACTCACAAAGACAATTAGTTAATCTCAAAAAGGGTATTTCAGAATATATTTAATTTTATCTAGACTTCTAATCCTCTTAAATTATTTTTTCCTCAAATAATTACAGGATTTTTTTCTATCTAGTTTCCAAAAGACAATTAGGGAAAGTACTTAATGTAATTTTAAATAATCACATTTTAAGCTCATGAAATGATAGAATTTTGAATGTAAGTAGTATAGCCAGTTATCATTACATTTAATAATCTTCATAAATTGACTGTTAGACTATATTTATTTATTACTTAAGAGATGTTTATATTCATATTACATGAATATAAATATGAATATAAAATTTAAAAAGACCATGTGGTACATGACTCTTATATTGAATAATTTGTTACAAGTCTAATATATTCTATAGAAATAAATCATTTCAATATAAGAAAAAAATGTTTCTTCATTTCCTCACTTGATATACTAAAATTACATTTACCTTTTGCTGTGGGATAATGGTTTTACATATGGTTTAATAAAACGCTGATTGGCCAGTAGCAAAAGTATAGGCAGGATAAGCAGACAAGGAGAATTCTGGGGCAAGAAAGGCTGACGTCAGGAGACACCAGCCTGCTCTGCAGGGTGCAGCATGTAATGGACCACAGGTAAAGCCACAGAACACGTGGTGTCATATGAATTAACAGAAATGGGCTGAGTTTAAGTATAAAAGCTAGTCAGTAGTTAGTCTGAGCTAATGGCCAAGCAGTTTTGATTAATATAAGTCTCTGTGTGTTCATCTGGGTCTGAGCAGCTGCAGGACCAGAGAGGATGCAAGAGCCAGGTAGGCACAGGAAAACATTCAGCTACAACATTTTATTACTTACAATCAAATAAATTTATGGAGTTTATGAATTTGTTTTAAAACTTAAGGCTTAATAGATAAGAATGTCCTCCCACATGGTCTGTATTCTTTTAGAGCCAGTATGATATATGATCAAAAACGTCAAGACAATTCTAAACTATAATCCTGATTTCCAATGCAGTATTTTTTATTTTTAAATTTAGACTCTGGGAAGACTAATAATTCTAGTAACTTTTCCTCCTTAAATCTTAAATAATGAAATTTGTATAATGATAACAAATTATAATAAATGTATTTTTTAGTTTGTGAATTACAAAGTATGATTATATATAAACTGGATAATCTTGGTTGGTGACTTGATTAGATCTGTGTACAACAAGGAGACACAGCTCTGGTGGACCTACGAATATTTCCTGGAAGGGCTAAATAAAGAGGGATAAACCTTCCCCAGAATGGGCAGCACCTGTAGCAGGAATCTTAAAAGTTTTTATTAATAAGAACAAACCTGGAGCCAGGTATTGGAGTGAATGCTGGAAGAGTAGAGAAGCAGAACAAGCCACAACTTCCTCATATCATTAGTTCCTCAGCTGATCCTGTTTCCTCAGACTAGAAGCCTCTGAGTCCTCATCCAAATAAATCTCAGCTGAACTGCTGCTCAAAAGCCTAAAAGCTTAACCAGCCAAAAGCTTCTAGTTTCTGGTCCTCATGCCTTATATACCTTTCTGCTTTCTGCCATCACTTCCTGGGATTAAAGGCTCACTTCCTGGGATTAAAGGTGTGAGTCACAATGCCTGGCTGTTTCCAGTGTGGATTTAAACTCACAGAGATCCAGATGGATCTCTGCCTTTGAAATGCTAGGATTAAAGGCTTATATGCCACCATTTTCTGTCCTCTATGTCTATCTAGTGGCTATTCTGTCCTCTGACCTCAGATACGTTTATTAGGGTGCACAATATTTGGGGGGAACACAATGTCACCACAAGTGACAGCTCAGAAAGAAAATGATCTACAGGAAAAAGATGAGTGCATCTTCTCTGCTGAAACCATTGTTGTCCTCCTTCCCTGACACCAGGACTCAGCTTCTTTGCCCTTCAACCTTGGGATGGAGAAGTGTGACTTGCTGAGAATCCTCCATGTCCTTATTGCCAGATTGGGAACACTGTGGCATCTAGCCTGGTTGAGGAAGAAGCTACTGGTTTCTTAGCCTCCCATGAATAAAGCTGGCCACTATCATATTACCCAGGTAAAATCATGCGAGCCAATAGAGCAAACTTGTTTATATATATATGTGTGTGTGTGTGTGTGTGTGTGTGTGTGTGTGTGTGTGTGTGTGTGTGTGTGTGTGTGTGATATAATGATATAAATTAATAATGAAGATTTAAGTTGAAATTCTTAGCTAATATGATCATCAGCCCTTCTAATTCATTTATGTGTTCCAGTCCCTGTATAAGAAGAATTGTTTGTAGGTTCCCATTTTCATAAACACTGAAACTATACATATTTCTTTTATTGTTTCTTTCTATGTCTCTTAGTCTTTCTGTTCACTCTATAGATATATGTCTGAAAAATTATGTTTTTGAAAATTATTCCTGTTATAGCTGGGCATTGTAGCACACGCCTTTAATCCCAGCACTCGTGAGGACCAGGCACGCAGATCTCTGTGAATTGGAGGCCAGCGAGGTCTACACAGTGAGTTCCAGAACAGCTAAACTACATAGTGAGACCCTGTCTTGAAAACAAACAAACAAAAAGGACAGACGAAATAGAATTATTTCTCTGATTGGCCTGTGTCAGTGTCATCTCATACTGTATGTTGGTTTTTGTTGACTCTTCCATTTTTTTCAATTTGATGATTAGTATTTTCATCGTGAATACTCAGTTGATCAAGAAAGCAAAGCAACCGAGTCTTTGTCAATATATTACTAAAGTTAGTAATGATACTTAAATTTCTAACTGGAAATTATGACTATGAAATATAACTACAAAATACACAAATAGTAAAGAAAAGAAACTAATTAAGCAAATAATATGAAGCAAACTTCATAAATAGTTAGAGGAAACAAATTATAAATGGATTAAATAAATGGTAGAAAAGTACTTGCTGATTACAAGTATTAGAACGGTTTTATTATCTTTATGCAAGCACTATTTATTTATTTAAAATAAAAGGGATATATCGTCCACAATATGTAATTCACAAACATACTCTGAACTGTGTGTGTTGACTTTAAAAGTAATTTCAAATTAGTAAGAAGGAAAGAAAAGAGGATATTAGTAAGACACAGGACAAAAGGTTATATCACCTTTCAACCCATCCTACACAAATGACTTCACCTCTCTGAGCATCATTACTAAAATTAAACTCCAAGGTTTATGGAAAATATATAACAATGTACCAAATAACACTGTTTGTAGATAAATTTATAAATGGTCTTATTAATAGAAAACACGGAGCCAGATATAGGGGTGAAAACCTGAGAGAAATCAGAGGAATAGGAACAGCCACATGCTAATCTCACCTCACCAGCTCCGCAGCTTCCAAAAGCGAGATACTTCCCGTCTACCCACATCTATATGCCTTGCTATTCTGCCATCTAATTTGCTCTCTCTGTCCAGCTATATCACTTCCTCTTCCTGCCTAGCTCTGTCACTTCCTGTCTGTCTGTACAAACCTCCAGACCTCCATTGTTAACTAGTGTTGGAATTTAAGGCATGTGCCACCATGCCTGGCTGTGTTCCCAATGTGGCCTTAAACTTATAGAGATCCAGACAGATCCCTGCTTCCCAAATGATAGGATTAAAGGTATGACTTTTGTGTTTACTTGTAATGGTTGGCTTTTTCCTCTGATCTCTAGGTAAGCTTTATTTATTAAAGCACAAATAAAACATCACCACAAGTACTGTGGAAAAAAATCACTTTAAAATATTTTATGCTAAACTGCATGTTAGGTAATCTGTCCAAGTCAATATCTGACAAGCAGTTCTCATGCTATGAAAAGCCAGTGCTAACAATTTTTACCAACACTCTAATGAGATTTAATATAAATTAACATAACTAATAAGAAATTTAATTTCTCTGCAATCACCAAACAGATAACATTCTATTTGGTTGTGTAATGACAACCAGCTGAATAATTCATTGAGCTAATCACGAACTACAGTTTGAAGATTGTACAGATAGTATTTTTACATCAAAAACCAGTTTAGATACTCAGAAGCTAAACAGTAATGATGAAGGAGAGTTACTGCTGACTGTATTTGTAGCATTTGAAAAAGTAGCCACAGGTGGCAAACAAGATGATTACACTTAAAGAAAGCTGTTTGACATTTGGAAAAGGGAAATGCATCAATAATTAGAAACACTGTAGGTGAGGCTCTCCATGCCAGACTAGCAGTGGGAGTGGCTAGCATAAAGAAAATTGCTGCTGGTGGTATAGAGCAGCAGGAAAGACTGAGGAATGCATGGCAGCAAATCGAATGTTGGGAAGGATGCCAATTTTGCCATTCATCCTCTCTGTATTACCTGTGCATAATAAACATCATACTTGAAGGAAAGCATTCATATGTTAGTTAAATTTGTAGTTAGAGTTACTTACTGAAATTGTAAATTATTCAAAATAAACATCTAGAACCAATCCAGTCGCTCTGCTCATTTTTAGAATTTGAAATGATAAAGTAGGAAATGGTCACACATTGTAGATCAGAAGACTTGGGATCTGCAACCCTGAGATTGGAAAACAACTTTATTGACATTATTATTAACGTTTCTTGTTTTATATGTAACTTCAATTTCACTGATGCTCTTACTTTAAATACACCTGGGATTTTTCAAGCATGTTCATGTCAAACACCACTCAAGGGACATTTCTACACAAGTCAAAAGAGAAATTGTATACACCCAGTGAAAAAGTCCTGAGGAGAAAGGATCACTTGTTGTGAGAAGGGACCCCAGCCTCTTAAAATATCACAAATGATTGTGATATTTGTTGTGTGATTTATATGCTGTTTTTGTAAAGTATGTTACATTTCTATCACTCATCATCATTCCAAACAATTTGTTGACGTTTATTATAGGATTTCATATTTTATACCTTCTCTTTTTAGATACTAAAAGGAATTCATGTATCTGGCCTCCCTTCTTTCCCCAACTCTTTTCTTTTCTCTTGGTAAAAGAGATTCATTCATTAGGTCACTCACATTTTATTCCAAATTACTGATCTCAATGTTTCATTTCTTTTGCTGAAAGCAACCTAGTTGTCCTTTGAGACAATTATTCTATTATTTTCTGACAATGAATATTTTAACTTTGCTTTGAGTTCCATTACTTATTCAGTTAGGTTAGTTAAATTTCTCGTTTCTATTATTCATCTTACTGATCTCTTCTAGTCATAAAATGTTGGGTAGAGAACAAGAGTGGAAGAATGAAAATGTAGGCTATGAAGGGTAATACTTAGAAAAGGAATGGGGAGACAGGTGCTGGAAATAAAACTGGACTCTAGTAAAAACATTACTATTTGCCTTCATTCATGAATAAATATTGCAATGTGAAAAAATTTCTAACTTGAACTGAAATAAATTTTGAACTATATAAAGTGATGAGTGTTTTTAGAGAGGGATGAAAATGTTAGAAGTACATATAAATCAGTCAGTCAATCAGTAATATTTTAGAAAACAAGAATGCTAGTGTCAGAAACAATATGACTGTGATATATAATCTTTCATGTTTTTGTTTTGTTTTGTTTTATTTTAAGGTTCCTTGTAATAGCGGCAATGTATTCAGTGGATATGCATGTACCATGTTGTCATTTTTAAAGGTCTAAATATAGATACCAGGAGCATCACCTCAAAATGTTATTCTTCTTGTAGCTGTTTTGAAACACACAGCACAACACGATTAACACCACCTTCACTCCAAAACACACATGCAGATATTTCTCTTTTCTCAATATGTTTCACTTTCTAAATTCCCTTTCTTCACCTGGACTCTAGTCTCTGCCATATTCTACTCCGCATCTGTGAGATCGCCTTTTTTTTTTTTGACACCACAGGTGAGGGAGACTCTGTGGCATTTGTCTTTCTGTTGTGGCTGCTGATTGTGCCCATCATGTCTTCCTACTACTCAAACAATGCTACTTCACAATTAAACTGCAACGTGTGTGCGTGCGCATGTGTGTGTGTGTGTGTGTGTGTGTGTGTGTGTGTGTGTGTGTGGTCTGTGTGTATGTGTGTATGTGTGTATGTGTGTCTGGTGTTTCATGTTTTCTTCATCTACTCATTTTTAAAGAGGCACTTTATTTATTTTATTTCCCCAGCTACTAACAGTGCAACTGGAAACATGGCAGTGTTGCTGATATCTCGGTAAAACAGATTTAGTTTCCCTTGGGCATACCCATTAGAGAAATTGAGCTTGGTATTTTAAACCTTTTACTTTAAACTGCTTACAGATTACCAAAATGCAATGTCCTCATCAATGTGTAAGAGTTTCCTTGTCCAATATGCAACAAATTTTTACTGTTCACTGTTTAGCAATTATTCTAATTAAGGTGTTCCACTGTTTTGCATCTCTGTGATTATGGAATAAATGGTAGAAAAATTTTCAGACATCTGTTTAGCACTTATTCAAGGGAATCTGAATTATCAAGTAGAAACATTATTTGTTTAAAGTTGTGGGATTTTACTTTTTACTATTGAGTCCCTTTATTATATTTTACACTGTGGGCTACTGTCAGATGTTCTGCTAGTAATGTAGATAGACTTCTTTCTAGAAACCCTTAAATAAACCTAGAGAATATTTAGTATAAAGTAAAGAAAATTGAAGTTTTAAACTTTAGATAATGACAATATATTGACATTTGTTTATTAATTTTAAATGACATATATAGGGATTTGTTACTAAATTATTGCACATTTTGTAATCTAAAACTTAGAAAATAAAGATAAATTTATTTTCAGAAAAATAAAATCTAAATAAATATAAATAAGAATCTAAATTTCATAAGGATTTAAAATTGTACCTAGTAGTAACACACACACACACACACACACACACACACACACACACACACACACACCCCATACTGAGATTGCCAATACAGGAAAGAATTTATAGAGTTTAGGCAATCTATCCTATGATAAAGTGACTGTGGTACAAACTGGAGTAGCTGGGTTCAAACTGATGCCCCAAATTCACAGGATGGTGTGCCCATGCAATCCCAGGGATGGGGAAGTAGACCCTGGGGCTCATTGATCAGGTGACGAGAATTCAGTAGGAATCCATAGACCAAATAGGATCCTTTTCTCAGAAAACAACCCTCCTGAGGAAATTCAACAAAGGCTGACCTCTAACCTCCACACTTACATACATATTCATCCATGGCTAACCACACACATCTGAACACACACACACACATCCAAACACACACACACACACACACACACACACACACACACACACACACACA